>SNQJ01S0099435.1:0-28868 GCA_010110895.2 Picea sitchensis
CTCCACCACCATCGTGGTCTCTTTTCCGCACATCCCCGCTCAGGAGTTCTGCCATAATTCAATAATATTAAATCTATCATTTACATTCATTGACCTCTTCCTGCAGGTCCATTTACATCACATATTCATACTTATGAGTTTTTGCCATAGTCCTTGGCCAGTTCAGTTATATTTACAATCTGGGGGAAACAGGGTGTTACAACCGTAGCGAAGCCGCCTCTTCCGATGCAATAAATTCTCTGTGGCTTTCAAGATCTCGGCGAGAAGGTCTCTGTCGCCGCTTACATATGGCCACAGTGAGAAAGTATGGGTTTCCTCCCGTGATGATCCCTTTGATAAATTAATTGTGCGCCGTCTCCTCCACCATGCAAATAGCAGTACTCCTATAACTGCTGAAACAAGCAAAGCCGAAACAATTGGTATAGCAATGAAGATAATATTATAAACGAAACTCTTCCCACCTTGATTACTTGGTACTCCGTCATGACAACGCCGTAAGCCAGCTCTGCCACAGAGGTTCAGATTCCCGGCGTAAAATGTGAACAATGAGTTATTGGATACTTTGAATTGAGGAACTGGTCCTTGGAGATCCTTGTAAGACAGATCTATAAAATAAAGACTCACCAGTTCTGAAAAACTCGTTGGAATCTGACCCGTCAGATTGTTGTGAGACAAATTTATGGCAGTCAGAAACTGCAACTTTCCTAGCGATGAAGGAATCTTACCTGAGAGCAAGTTCTGACTAAGATCCAATATAATATCTAGGCTGTGAAGGTTCCCAAGATTTAATGGTATGCTACCATTCAACTAATTTATGTCCAGCCTTAACTCGATCAACTGAGACAAATCGCCGATCTCCGACGGTATTTGGCCATATAGATTGTTTCTAGCCAAACGGGATCTCTGCAATGCTCTTAGCTTTGCAAGCTGCACCGGAATGGTCCCTGTGAGCTCGTTACCACTCAAAACCAGAATGTTGAGATTCATTAGATTACCAATCTCAGGTGGAATACCGCCTCTCAAATGATTTCTAGAAAGATTAATAATGTCGAGTTTCTTAAGCTGGGCAATCTCTGGCAGAATAAATCCGGTTAAATAATTGTTGGAAATAACCAGATGAGTAAGGTTTCTGTACTTAACAAAAACGGGTGGAATTTCACCATAGAGCTTATTGGAGATTAAACCCAAATAATGCAGGGTAGGATATTCCCCAAAGGCCCCCGGTATACTTCCTTCCAGCTGGTTGTCCTCCAGACTAACTCTCATCAAATTCTGGCAATTTCTGAGACTTGGCGGTACTGGACCTGAAAATTTATTTATGTTAACTGCTAAGACCTCCAGCTTTCCCCCATGACAAATCTGCGGAGGAAGGTTTCTGGTGAAACTGTTATTGGAGAGGCTCACATTTATCAGATCACTGTATCTTCTGAAACTCGTAGAGATTCTTCCAGAGAGAATGTTGTTATGAAGAAAGAGCAGAGTTAAATTGGCGAACCGGAAAATGCCCTCTGGTATGGATCCCGTCAGACCATTGTCGGAGATATCTAGCATCTGCAGTGACTTCAATTTGCTTAGTTCTGCCGGAATACTTCCCGTGAAGGCATTTGAAAAGAGATTGAGCATGGTGAGAGATGTTAGATTTCCAAGCTCGGCAGGAATCTTACCACTTAATAAATTGCTGGAAACGTCTAGTTGCTACAAGTTAGAGCACTTCCCTATCTCGGGCGAGATGGATCCCTCGAAGTAATTGTGATAGAGGAATAGAAGTTCGAGCCTCTGAGACATCCCCACTTCCTGAGGTATTCCCCCTGAAATTTCATTGTGTTGCAGTTGAAGGGACACCAAATTCGTCCAATTGACCAAAAATCTCCCGTCGAGATTTCCCGTCAGAGAGTTTCTCGACATTCCCAGATACCTGAGCCGATCTAGAGAAGTCAGACTGAGAGGTATGGGACCCCGAATATTATTGTCTGACAAATTTATGAAGGTTAGGTTTCTGCACTGTCTGACACTTCAAGGTAACAAGGACAGTGAGTTAAGAGTGGTAGTAAAATAAACATTAATTAAAATATTGGAAGAAGCGAAACTGGCAATAACACTTCAAAGTTATTAGCCAATAAAATTGTAACAAATATATTTTTTATTTATTTTAAAATATATGAATTAAAACTTCCTAAGTTAAACATTAGAATTTTTGAAATTTTTTAAAGTCAACCATAAATTAATGTCAAATCAACAATGAACTCATTGCTATAGTCCTAGGCCTTCGGAAGGACTAATAATACACGCCATTAATCATGGATGGTGCCTGCCAATTGGAAACCGCAAGGAAGCCACAACGTACGTCACGAAAATCTTGGTTTAGTAAAAGAATATTTTATAGTAAAAGAAGGCCGGGAGTTAATATTATAACTTGGGCATGTCATTGTGATTGTGAGTCTGTTAGTCATTAAAGTAATTAACATACTTGCCATGTATAACCTGCAGGCCACACGATGGTTCTGACGGACAACACGATCGCGGACGGCTTTGGCATCGCCTCTAGGCGTGCCACGGTTTTGAGTGGTTGGTTTAACCTCTTATCTAAAAGCAAAATTAAAAATATATTCTTATAAACTATTTAAAATATTAAACTTTTTATACACTATATTTTAAATTTTTTCACATGAAATTGTGCACTAATATTTTGATTTGTTTTCATATTGATCTAGCCAAATATATGCTTATAAACTATTTCAAATATTAAACTTTTTATAATAATATTTTAAATGTTTTCCCATGTAACTGTGTCACTAATATTTTGATTTGTTTTCATATTGATCTAGCCCACAACTAAGGTTGTATGATTTGTTTTCATATTGATTTAGCACACAACTAAGGTTGTATAATGTTGTTACTTTAAATTTAAAATAAAATAATGGGAAAAACAAAATAATGGATAACGCATTCTCACATTGAGATTCCGAGAATGCCCATTGTCGAGTAACAATCGTTTGTAAAGGAATCCTTAGAATATGAAATATTATTAATCAATCATCCTAAATTCTCGAGGGCTTCTTTTTCCCACAGAGAAAGAGAAGAGTAAAGTGAGGGACAGTAGGACAATAACTTACTAGACAAGGAAGAATCTAGTTCAGACCAGAAGCCACTCTCAGTATCATAGTGGATATTTGCATCGCCGAGGGAATCCACTTCCATCATATAATCCGTTGGATCTTCTTGTAAGAGGGTGTCTTCTGACTTTTTATCTGCCTGCTTACCACTGCAGTCACGTCGAAGATGACCAGTGCACCGGCACCAACTGCATCTAAAGGGAATTCCCTGGTAATCTAACCTTTGTTTGTAGTGGCCACCTCTCCATTCAATGTCCAACGTCTTCGGTAAACCTTCATGAAAATCCATGGCCACTAGTACTCTCCCCAGCTTCCTAGTCGACAAAGACAAAGTTGTTTTATCCAGAGAGATAAAACGTCCCAAGGCCTCCACTATCACCTTTAGTGCCCCCTCATTCCAAAAATGTAAAGGAAGACCTAGCAAAAGGACCCATAAATGCTTATATTGAAAGTGCTCAGTCAATGGGTCGAATGCTACCCTCCATCATTTCAACATCAAGCTTCTTCCTCCCAAGACCCATAAATTGTTTAATAAGAGAGTAGTGTGCTCCAGGCTTTTACAAATAAAGCCCATCCATCCTTTGGTTATATTGAGAAATTCAGGCGCATACCCAAGGATTAGCACCCAAGTTTGATTCATCCACTCAAAAAAAGGAATCCCTACCAAATAAGCATATGACAGTCGCCCAACCAGGCCACACAAAGAAAGTCTGTAGGTCTCCTTTAGACCCACATCTGCCCCAAAGGCCATCCTCCTAACTCTCTTGTTCGCCTTCCAAGTCTTCTTACGAACCTCAGTCTGTACAGGGGTAGGAAAAGGAGCTCTATATCTACCAAACAAAGCCTCTCCCTTTTCAAACTTACTGCCAGATCGACAAGGCGCAAAGTTTGTTACCCTAGGTGTGGTTACACCCTGACAACCAGCAGGAAAACTCTGACTAGAATGAAGAGAACTCATACTACTACCCAAGAACGAAGTATCTATCCCAGAGTTAGGTGTTTGTTGTTTAAAAGAAGGAGTTGAGGCTCCTGAAATCTCACCAACCAAGTCATTCTTCTTAATAAATCCCCTCTTTTGCCAAACAGTCCCCACCTCATGATTAAAAAAATGAGTGACGTCTACTCTACAGTCAATTTTATTCTCCATTCCAAAACGCCAGCACTAGAAAACAACAAGGACAAAAAGGAAGACAGGCACGCCAAGAGTGACCAGAGGTGCAAATAAACAACCCCCCGAAATGACAGGCAAGATCAAACTGCATCCCGTCAAGCACACGACAAGAAAGCCCCACCAAAACTAAAAAAGAGCTTGAAACCAGTTCAGTTTCCAATGAATGTAAAGAACCTGCCCCCTAACAAAAAAGAGAACCTTAAGGGAACTCGACAAAAAAGTGCTCGAGAAAGAATCATCTGGAACAACACTCCTCGAAACCACCTCCTAAACTGAAAGAAAAACTAAAAGAGTGCCCGAGAATCAAAGAACAATCACAGAAAGATACGATCCTCTTGCAGTTGAAGTCCCTCCTCCCAGTTGCAGGTCCCATTCATATTTGACATACTCTATCCTTTCACATACACTTTAAAAGGACTTGAAAACCTTTTTTTCTATTAAAAAGTGAGTTTGAGCCATGATCCTAGAAATTATTTGCCACTAGAAAAATAAATTTGGCCAAGAAGGCTATAATTTTATTTTTTTTGTAAGTAAGAGGTTTTTAATGTATAAAGTTCTTGCTAGAGGCAAAGAAGTTCCAAAATACATAGATTGTCCTGCTGTGATGACTGGGCTGCCCCAACAGAGGGGAAACTAGTCCAGTCAATAGCCTAGTCAGAATATGCATAACTGTAAACTATAAAAAGGAGAGACTGACACATCATCAGACCATAAAAAGGAGAACCTGACACATCAGCAGACTATACACTAGACGCGTAGCCTGGCCAGGTGGCGCTAAGATCCCCTGGCCACGGTTCCTCCTCGACACATGTTGTTCCATCGTCCCACTGCATCTCGAACTGCTCTGTGGTCCCAGCACCCGGGCCATTCCTCACGTCGTCCTTCATTTCTGTGGTCGCATTCCCCTCTCGTTCCGGAGCTGACCCTGCTGCACTCTGCTTTGCCTTATCCTCGCCTGTCGTAGCTGCATCCTGCATCGAGGTATCCCCAGTCGTTGCGCCCACCTGGTTTTCTCCTTCGGTTGCATCCGCTGCAGGTACCGGGGGTGATAGCACAGTCTCATATAACGAAGAGAGGAGCTGGAGAAATTGCTCCACCTTTTCGTTGGTGAGCTGCAACCTGAAATGCAGATCCTCTACTCCCTGGCGGAGTTCGAAGACAAGGCCGTAGAGAATGGCCAACTTGTCTTTCAGCTGGTCGTCTGTGGTAGTCGGATGTGGGTGCGCCGGGGTACCCACGCTGCTGCACAGGAGGAGGTTGGTCGGCCCCTATATTTCTTGTAAAAACCGGGTTAGGAGAATGGACTGGTTCGGTCATCAGTGGAGCGAGGAGAAGACGTCGAGTCGAGCTGGGTAGCCGAGGAACAAGTTCCCAGCAATTGAGAGAAGTGGGGTCAAGAGTCTCAGCTTGGTTGATGGCTGAATCGGTGGGAGGCGAGGCAGGCAGAGATAGGGAGGATCGACGCAGTTTCTATGGAGAGCCCCGTCGTGGCCTCCCTCTCAAGCGTTCCTTGTGTCTAGGCATAGTACGCACACGGCGATGGTCGTCGGGTTGAGGGATGAGAGGAGCCACCGAGAACCAGTAAGCACAATCAAAGGATGGCTGTGGATGCGGAAGGGAGAGCCAAACGAACCAGCCGCAAAGACAATGAAACAAAGTCGATAACAACGCCATAATACAGAGCAGGGGCCAAGTGCGGGCATTTACGTGCTTTCCCATCGCCATAAGGGCATATTAATGCTGCGGAGGGGTGGTTGACGGCGGCACGAGCCCGTCACATGGCTCCGTGCCCCGTTAGCATGTGCCCGCCTCCTCATGAAGCCGCGTGGACCGCAATATCACCCCATCCGGGGGAGAAGGCTCTAAATTTTTATTACCATAAAAAAATTAAAAATTGACCACATGATAACCCCTCCAATACCAATTGAAGTGAACCAAATAGTCCACTTCATAATGTAAACACTCATAAATATAAAACCCATACATTACATTATCATAAATAATAATAATTTATTATTATTAAATATATTGTATAAGATTGTTTGCTTGAATGGTTATAATGAACTTACACATAAGGTTTGATAAGTCATCTACTTTGGTAAATGACATGACTTATTGACTTATTATTATATTATTGTAAATAATCTATAACCTAATTTTCTCCTTGATAAATCCCTCGGAGCAGGCCAAAAGTTCCAAAAGAACAACAATGGCCACCCACCGTGGGGCTCGAACCCACGACCACAAGGTTAAGAGCCTTGCGCTCTACCAACTGAGCTAGACGGGCTACGCATTCTGAGGAGAGTATGATTATTAAAAGTTCAAATTGCCAGGAACAAACTTAACATATTTCGTCTTCTTATATTTTGCCTTCCGTATATGTAGTACACTTTTTTTTTAAATTTCATCAGTGGTTATAGTTTAGTGGTGAGGGAGTAAGGTTCTGTCTCCTGGCTTCATGTATGGGTTTTAGGCAGGCTGCTTCATATTGGCGATACGTATGGGCTGAAGTGTATTTTAGCATCAAGTAAATCTTAAACTGAATTGTCTTTTAGTAAATTTTAAACTGTTTTTGTTTTTGATTAGTTAAGAGTTTTTATCTTTTTTAAAAGTAAAGAAATGGGTTAATCGTCTTAAACCCGGAGGCATTTTGCAGAGTGGAAGTCTAGTCTGCTCCTTACGGACCACAGCTGGTGTTTCAATGTGACATGGTTTTCATGGAATACAATGATGTGTTTCCACATTTGCACTACGGAAAATTTAAGTTGCATAGAGTTACATGCATTGTGCGGTTTTCGCTGTTGTAATTATATGCAGGTATTCATAGAGATTGTGATTAACTATTGATCTCTGGATTGTGGTGCCTCTGTTCTTCAGCTTTAACAGTTTACACGAGCCATAGCCAAGTGGTGCTTATCATGGTTTTCATGATGGAATTGTTAGATAAAACAGGCTCATTGTTTTATCAATTGCACCATCATCGGAAGTATTATAAATAGCACCATTTCAATCCAGAAAATTGGCAAAAATCGACTTGCTAAATTATTAACAGAGATGCTGCACCAAAAACACTTTGAAAGGGTTGAAGAAGTAAATTGAGCAGCAACTAGTTTTGGATGCTCTGTTTACAAGAAGAGACATTTGAAGCACAAATAACCATGAGATGTTCACATTGTAATTTTTTTCCATTACACTTGAAGTACAGAGGAGGAGCTTCTCTTTAATTACACTTCCCCAAATTTGTTATCTAAGTGCACAGAGGCACCACAATCCAGATCATCACAATCTCTATGAATACATTCATATAATTACAACAATATTCATATAATTACAACAACGAAAACCCCACAATGGATGTAACTATATGCAACCTAGATTTACCCCACAATGGATGTAACTATATTCAACCTAGATTTGCCGGTCTACAAGTGTGCAAACACATATTGTATGTCAGGAAAACCATGTCTAGTGGAATCACCCGTTGGTAGTTGGTAAGGAACAGATTTCCACCCTACCAGATGTCTTTGAATCTTGGGTCGTTTACTTGTTTCTTTGTATTATTTCAGGAAAACTATGTCATGTGGAATCATCAGTTAGTGGTCAGTAAGGAGCAGATTTCTACCTTACCAAATTTTTTTGAATCTTAAGTCATTTACCTATTTTTTTGTATTTCAATAAAAACTATGTCACAGGAAATCACCAGTTGATAGTCACTAAGGAGCAGATTTCCACCTTTGAATCTTGGGTCGTTTACCTGTTTCTTATTTCTGTGAAAAATGACCGGTTAGCTAATCAAAGACAGTTTTAAATCTTACACTGGGATAAAAAAGCACTTCAAAGACAGTTTTAATCTTACACTGGGAGTAAAAAGGCACTTCAGCCCATACTATCCCCAAGAAAGACAGTATTCCGTATATGTGATTGCTGAAGCTACATACTGAGGAATCATATGCTTTCAAGAGGCAGCTTGCCTCAAACCCATACATGAAGCTAGGAGACAGAACGCCACTCACTCATATACCCCACTGCATTATGCAACAGTGTTCTGCCAACCAGCATAGTGTAACCTCGTACCCTTGAAAATTTATACTATCTTCAGAAATTATGATGCAGTTTTCAAATGCGTGGATTTTCAATAAAAGGAAACAATTGCCATCTTCTAAAATAAACAATGTGGYTGCTGGGATTCGAGCCCAGGTCTCCACGGCCACAACGTGGAATTCTCACCACTAAACTACAGCCACTAAYACAATWTAAAAGAATTATAATATATTTAGTGAAATCCAAATGTAGAACTGTGTTAAATCTGTTCATAAAAGTTCAATTGCTAAAGAGCTACGCGTTCTCTGAAAGTTATAGCCCGTCTAGCTCAGTTGGTAGAGCGCAAGGCTCTTAACTTCGAGCCCACGGTGGGCGACAGTGAGTAAATTTTTTAAATTATGGCGCTTGTAGAGCCGAGCTAGAGGATGACTTCACAGCCGGGATTGATATCACGAAAACTATACAGCTTTCTTGCGTGGAGACCACTCTCTGCTCCTAAATGTAGCCATTGTTGACTTGAAGGAAGAAATTTTGCATGGTTTTGTGTTTATCAACAAAAATATATACAGAATTTCATTGTGACAGGAGTTACTAAGATGGCATCTGCATTCCCCTTTAAGGATGGGAAAAACGACGAGATTTTCAGATATAGGACTGGTAATATATTCAGCAATGAGAATCGTCAAAATTGATTAAGAGGTGAGAGCACCCTCCAGCAAAGAAAGTTGAACTGTAACTGAAATAATAGGAGGTCAAGATGAAAATGCAATGTACATTTTAAGATAATGTGTAGTAAACCTTACCACAATAGCTTAGTCTAAACGATTTATTTTTTGAAAGTTTTTTTTGAGATTTTTTTAGTTTTAGAAATGTAATTTAAACAATGATTTTGCACAAATTTATATTGCCAAATTCCAACCAAAAAAACCCAAAAAATAACGTACCAACACCTTACCACAATTCGAAACTGTTAAGAAATCTTCTGTACATATGCATATATGAAACATCAAACCACTCCATAATACTGTGCTCCATCAAGCTTTGGACGTGTCCACATAATTAGAGTCAGCACAGTGAGATGTATGTACTTGGAGAGATGAAGCAAAACAAAACTGAAGAGAATTGTCGATCCAATATATTCAATTTTTTCATTTTAGAAGGCTAAGCGAAAATATAATCACTTGTTCATCCTTAACACTCACTACACCTACTAGGAAGTTGAAAAAGTGAGAAACCCTCAACAAAATGGGTAACCTTTAAGGGTACTTTGAGGGATGCAACACTGAGGTGGTGTTAAAGGTTGATATTTTAATGAGAATTAAAGCAATAGGTGAAGTGATTAATAAGGAGGCATTTAGGTATTCATCTATAAAACTTATGCTTTTACAAAGTTAATAGGAACTAAAAAGTTATGGGGGCAAAGTGGTACAATAATATGACTTTAAACTAAAGGAGATTTTTGGCCAACTCAAGTATAAGATTCTAAAACTAGTATGCATATATTAGTTCATCTCAAGCCTTTAACCTACCTTCCTATCACAATTATGAGAGTATAGATGGAAGTCATAGTAGGAAGCACTCAACATAGCCATCAAGATAGAGAATGAAATGGAGCCAATTGTTTAAGATGAAAAGCATCACAGAGAATAGAGAATGAAATGGAGCCAATTGTTTAAGATGAAAAGCATCACAGAGAATAGAGAATGAAATGGAGCCAATTGTTTAAGATGAAAAGCATCACAGAGAATATTGGGCTTGAAAAAAGATCATTGAATTCAAGAAGCATTAGTTGAAACATGCCAAAGAGGTAAAGCAACCCTAATAAAACGAATTTTGAGGTAATAAATGAATAATTATAATAACTCAACAACATATGACTTAAAAACACAAGGATATAAATTAATATTAGTATTATTAATAATCAAGTAATTCAAACTAGTATACATATGAAAATATTAATGATGATGACGAGGATTTTGATTTAAGAGATTTATATTTAAATGAATTGCTTGGATTTATTATATTATTTTTATGATCAAACAATTTGGAAATGAAATTATAAGTTTCCTTTTATTTTTATGGGTTAACTACTTGTGGAGTTTGATTTTATTATAAATGTTTTGAAAATTAGATATAATGGTTTTGTAAAGTTGGACATTCAAATATAAGTGCTTTTCATCCTCTATTTTATTAAGGGTAGGGGTACAATGAATAGTATCTATATACATTTGTTAGCATTAACAACAATAAAACAAATCATACAAGTAAGCAGATAAAATTATTATTGTACCTGCCACCAAGTAGTGTATATAGAAATCAATTTGCCTATTGACTACCTATTAGTATATGGGAGTTGACTATAAATTTTCACCATTAGCTAAATTATTTTTTTATTTTTCTAAAATATTAAAAAGTATTTGTTTATTTTTTTTATTGGTTGAGCGACTCCATCTCTTATTCCCGACGACACTGTAATCATTGTTTTCTTCCAAGTTATTATTAAGTTATAAAGAGTAACATGACAAAGCTTTATCAACCTAAATATGTAGGGGTTTAATACAAAATTTGTGGCAAGTAGATCGGGAACTGGGGGAGAGGGGCCCACCACCTTAATGACTATGCAGGCATGGCCCCCATGAATTTGTACTAGGCTCAGGTCTGATTTTGTGCTTTGGTGGTTCCAAGGCTAGGTTTGTGTTATAATTTACGTGTGCCACTGTCCCTATTGCCTAAGGTCCCGGGAGTGTTAAGGTCACTGGAGAGAGTGAAGTGATTAACCAGGGTTGAGCTCAGTTGGAATTATTCAATTTGATTGGGGATCAAGCTGCACAATTGTCAATATTTTTATGTCGACAATCTTAGCAAACAAGGTAGAAATCAATTGTTTGCATTTAATGAATGTATTTTACTTTTGAAACTTTCAGACCTCGACTTGGAAGCTGCATTGTTTTGTAAATGCGTTGGAAAAAAAAATCATAGCGTTGTTGTGCTCTTAATTCTTGTTTTTCTAAAAATCTGAGTGGCTTTCATTTGCCTCTTTCTTGAGGAAAAACATGTTTTTGCGTTAGCTTTTGGTTTCGTATGAAATTCTTGGCTTTTGAAGCGGTAATTTGCAGTGTTTTGTAAAGGTATTGTTGATCTTTATGATTGTTTAGAGTCTTAAAGATAACAACATGAAGATAAATCCTCCTTGTTTTTTAGAGAGGTGGTACTCCTCTATGATAAATAAAATAAAATAATGAGAATTTATTAATAATGAGGTGGTACTCCTCTATGATTGTGGAGTTCGATTTTATTATAAATGTTTTGAAAATTAGATATAATGGTTTTGTAAAGTTGGACATTCCAATATAAGTTCTTTTCATCCTCTATTTTATTAAGGGTAGGGGTACAATGAATAGTAT
Source organism: Picea sitchensis (assembly GCA_010110895.2). Taxonomy (NCBI): domain Eukaryota; kingdom Viridiplantae; phylum Streptophyta; class Pinopsida; order Pinales; family Pinaceae; genus Picea; species Picea sitchensis. The sequence continues at coordinate 11,730 of SNQJ01S0099435.1, forward strand.
CTATATACATTTGTTAGCATTAACAACAAGAAAACAGATCATACAAGTAAGCAGATAAAATTATTATTCTACATGCCACCAAGTAGTGTATATAGAAATCAATTTGCTTGTTGACTACCTATTAGTATATGGGAGTTGACTATAAATTTTCACCTTGCTCCGAAGTTTTACATTAGCTAAATTATTTTTTGATTTTTCTAAAATATTAAAAAGTATTTGTTTATTTTTTTATTGGTTGAGCGACTCCATCTCTTATTCCCGATGACATTGTAATCATTGTTTTCTTCCTAGTTATTATTAAGTTATAAAGAGTAACATGACAAAGCTTTATCAACCTAAAGTTATAAAGAGTAACATGACAAAGCTTTATCAAGCTTTATCAACAAAATTTGTGGCAAGTAGATCGGGAACCGGGGGAGAGGGGCCCACCACCTTAATGACTATGCAGGCATGGCCTACATGAATTTGTACTAGGCTCAGGTCTGGTTTTGTGCTTCGGTGGTTCCAAGGCTAGGTTTGTGTTATAATTTACGTGTGTCACCATCCCTATTGCCTAAGGTCCCGGGAGTGTTAAGGTCACTGGAGAGAGTGAAGGGTTGAGCTCAGTTGGAATTATTCGATTTGATTGGGGATCAAGCTGCACAGTTGTCGTCAATATTTTTATGTCGACCGTCTTAGCAAACAAGGTAGAAATCAATTGTTTGCATTTAATGAATGTATTGTGCTTTTGAAACTTTTAGACCTCGACTTGGAAGCTGCATTGTTTTGTAAATGCGGTGGAAAATAAAATCATAGCGTTGTCCTGCTCTTAATTCTTATTTTTCTAAAAATCCAAGTGGCTTTCATTTGCCTCTTTCTTGAGGAAAAACATGTTGTCGCTTTAGCTTTTGGTTTCGTATGAAATTCTTGGCTTTTGAAGCTGTAATTTGCAGTGTTTTATAAAGGTATTGTTGATCTTTATGATTGTTCAGAGTCTTAAAGATAACGACGTGAAGATAAATCCTCCTTATTTTTTATTTTTTAGAGAAGTGGTACTCCTCTGTGATAAATAAAATAAAATAATATAAAAATGCTATAAAAAGACTAGACTTATTTTCGAAACAAATATTCACATAGAGAAGACATAAAAAAGAAATAAGCTTTTTCGAAAACAAATATTCACAATATTATATAAGATTATAAACCAATAGAGTAAGAATATAGTAAAGCAAGACACTTCATTTAACATAATAGGAATTTAGGACCACATATCCATAGAAATTAACATGATCATTCAATTAAAACTGGCAGGGATTTTGATAGACACATACTTTAAATCTCATTCTTAAAAGTTAAAGTTTACCAAACTCTACCAAATTGATTACTTTAAACGTGGTTGACGGTTTCAAAATGGGATGGACGAGAATTAATTGGCCACGCGTTTTGGTCTTATACATTCTAAAGAGGCCAGCTGCTTTAAAGCCGCCCATTGACTCAGCCATCTGGCGACCCGCTCACTCGGTCACCACTCACGCACAATTCACAACTCCATTTCATGCCAATTATTTTAATCAGGCTTAGAATTGCTCGTCCCAGTCGGTCACCACTCACGCATGATTAACTGCTCGATTTCATGTTTGAATCCACATGTTTTACATCATTCATTAATTAATTAATTCCTAYAACGAAAAAGTCAGTGACTAATAAAAGAACTAGAACCGTGGTTGGATCACTATAATTACTCKATTTCAATATCACTAGCACAGCCACTCAAAACAGTGGCTGATTAACGCCGAAAGAAGCCAAAAAAAATAAACGCGCGGGCATATTGTTTGGATATTAAATCCAAGGTAAAATATTCAATACGACTCAGGGATGTGCAGCAAAACCTTGCTCATAATCAAACGATTAAATCCAAGGTAAAATCCAAGGTAAAATATTCAATACGACTCAGGGATGTGCAGCAAAACCTTGCTCATAATCAAACGATTAACCAGGAATCGAATATCGAGCCGACGCGCTTCACGTTCATAAAAACGTGGCGATTAACTGTTACAAAAGAAGGTGGCTAGGTTACACCTGTTAATTTAGCATTGTTTTAAGTATAATCAAATCTTAATCATTGAACGTGGCAATCTAGTAGTGAGTGAGTAATTTTTTAATCTTATTTAGTAAATGTGAAAAAGTAATCACATAAACGTATGTCTTTATAAATGAGCGGAAGTTAATTTATCAAAATCTCATCCATTGATTTGAGAGGACGACTAAGAATATGCCAGTATCTTCAATTTTTAGCCATTAGATTATAATTTTAGATTAAAAGGTAATTAATTGTGCTCATTGTCAATAGGTATACGCCTTTCGGCGTAAATATTGGAGAATGCAATTTGCGAAGAATCCTATAAATCTCGGCGAGTGCGAACATTGTTTCGTGTCTGAGAGGAGATAGATATTCCTACTTCTAATCCTCCCCTCCCACAAACAGAGATAAACGGCGGTTGACTTATTGTAATAGTTCTGCACTCTTACAAGGAAGGCAACCATGGTGGAGTTTCATCTGGGAGGTGGCCTCTCGCACTCCCGAATGATTGCATTATCGTTGCCGCTGTTTCTTGCCATCTTCGCTGTAACCGCTAGTGCTGAGGAATATCACTACTCATCTCCTCCTCCGCCTTATTATTACAAATCTCCCCCTCCCCCATATCCATCCCTCCATCCTCCATATTACTATAAATCACCACCACTCCGCCCCCCTAAATACTTTTACAAGTCTCCACCACCTACTTCCCCTTATTATTATAAATCTCCTCCACCTCCACCTTATTACTACAAATCACCACCGCCCCCTCCTCCATAATACTACAAGTCAGCCCCTCCACCATCTCCATCTCCATCTCCCCCCTCTCCATACTACTACAAGTCATCTCCCCCTCCCTCTCCCTCTCCATCTCCATCTCCATCTCGTCCACCACCATACTTCTATAAATCTCCACAACCTCCATCACCATCACCTCCTCCGCCATCCCCATCTCCTCCACCTCCCTACTACTACAAGTCTCCCCCACCTCCATCACCCTCTCCCCCTCCCCCCTACTACTACAAGTCTCCTACCCCTCCATCCCTATCACCTCCCGCAGTATACAATTACAAATCTTCACCTTTGCCAAATAGTCTCTACATTTTACATGTACAACTCTCATGCTTTCGTTTTTCCTTATTATCTTTCGAGTAAGGCAAACATACAGTATTCATGAAAAAATTTAGCCCCTTAATACTATTGTTTTGGGAAAAGAAAATCTCTTCAAAGTTTACATAATATTTTAATTATTTAGTAAATGATTGGTCAAATCCAATTGAAGTTTTATTCCCGAAAAAAGTTGATCAATCTCTTAATTTTAATTTTTCAGGTTTGTCTTTATTGAAATTAGAGGATGTTATCCTGAATTATGAAGAAACCACAAGCTAGGGTTTGACAGTCGTGGTCTCAATAGCATACAAAATGGTTACCAAAGGGGCGGGAGTGGCACCCCATCATACAAGCAGGTAGTGGTGGATAGGGGGGAAGGCCCACGAGGCGTTGGGTTCAAAGAATCACTAACAAGCACCTCAAGATCAGGATCAGAAAAGAACCAAGAGAGCAACTAGTAAAAAAAACATCGCGTGGGGGAGGAAGCCAGAGAAGCCCAGAAGGTTGCACAGGAACCAACGAACCCCAGTGAGGCAGATGGGCACAACCCATGTAAACCTAAAACAACAATGATACCCAAGGTTATACTGGAATACCCACAAAAGAAACTCTATCGGGACCAGATGAAGACGCATGCACTAATATCCAAGTTTGTGGGGTTGTGGCCCACAGAAAGAACGTTCTGCAACTAGATAAAATATCAATGGAAGCCAAGTGGAGAAGTGGAACTCCACCTGGGTTCGAAAGGATTATTCATAGAAGTCTTCATGAACCTGGAGGACAAGGATAAAGTCTTTGAGGGTGGGCCATACTTCCACGCCTCAACAGGTTTGTACACGTGGTCGTGGAAGGAAAACTTCTCTCCAGAGAAAGAAACTTTTAAAAATGTCCCAGTTTTATTGAGATTTTAGTCCTTACCGCTAGACTACTAGATGTCGTCCACCTTTGAAGCAATCAATAAAAAACTTGGAAAATATGTTAAGACATCGGAAGCAACCCTAAAAGGGAGATATACATCCTATGCAAGGATCTGCATAGAGATGGATGTGTCGGGGGCACTCCTAGAAGCCATAAGCCTAGAATTCAGGGATGAGGAATGAATACAAAGCATCGATTATGAGCAGATCTCGTTTAGATGCAGAAGATGCCATTAACATGGACACTTAATCAGAGAATGTCCACTCAATAAAAAACAAGAAACAAAAAACACCAAAACACAACAGGATGAAGACGAGTTTGTAAAACCGAACCACAGAAACAGAGCAAACAAGAAACCAAGGAAAACCCCAACAGAAAGCAACTCGGAAGCTAGGACTAGACCAGAAGGACGGGACATGGATAACCAAGGGGAAGAAGGAGGAACGAAAAAGACAAAAGCTAGAGTAGCTAGGGAACAAGAAACTCAGGAGAACATTGATATTCCAGGCAATAAGAGAGAACATGGAGGTAACACAAGTCCTATGGAAGGAGGAATCGAAGACGCCAACACCCCAATGCAGGAGGCAGACGAAGATTTGAATATGACACCAAGCAAGGTAGGCATGGAAGATCCTGATCTCATAGACATTATGGAAAGGGAAGGAATAGATCTCCCGAACATCTTGGAGCAATGGAAAAAGCAGGGAGTAGACAATGTGCTAGCGGCGCAAGTAGATCATATCCAATACCTTTTCCTTCTAAGGGAGGAAGAAAAATCCATAGCGATCAAGCATACGCACGACGAGATAGGACACCTGGGAATCAAAGCAGGCGAGGGAGACCCACAACATTCACCCAAGCAGACGAGGCAGAAGAAAGGTAGGAAATCAAACAGCGTAGCCCTACAAGAACTAGGAGCCCTGTTGATAAATTCAAGTAAGATGAAAAAGATCTTTCCAAATCCCCCCCACATGTTTAAATAAATATTATAACATGGAATATAAGAGGCCTAAACAACCCACGAAAGAAAAGAATCCTTAAAAATAGACCGAGGAAGGAACAACCTGACCTCTGTTTCATTCAAGAGACAAAATGCACTGTAGACATAATGGAAACAATCAGTAAAAAACAATGGAGCAAGTACAAGATGTTGGCTATCAAAGGACAACATATGGAAAGTGGTATACTCACCTTATGGAACCCACAATCACTGAACCTACTAGTAGTCGAAGCCACGAGACACACACTCTCGGTTAACATGAAAATTATAGGTAACACTGAGGTGATTCTATGCACCAATGTGTATGGACCCTAGAGGTTGGAGGAAAAAAGGATAATGCTCATAGACCTAGAAAATATAAGGCCAGATTCCACAACCTCCACTGGATCTTGGCAGGGGACTTCAACAAAATCATGACACTTGCGGAGAAAAAAGGGGGCACCAGGAGACTGGATAGAGATGCAAAGGAATTCTCAGCCTCCATTGATACAATGGAGATGGTAGACATCAGAACCAACAATGGATAGTTCACCTGGAATAATGGCTAATTCACCTGGAATAACAAACGAAGTAATCACTACCAAGTAGCTACAAGGCTAGATAGATTCCTGGTGTCAGAATACATCATTCTGCAGGGATTAACTTTAGATTGCAGCATCCTTCCATGGGGGGGTTCAGACCATTGGCTAGTGCAATTGGAAGCAAACTTCCAAACCACTCCGAAGAACAAACCTTTTATATTTGAGAAATTTTGGATCGAACATCCCACCTTCAAGGAGAACATCAACCAATGGTGGCAGGAGGAATTACCGGATCAAGGGACAAGGATGTTCAAATTTTATAAGAGACTCAAGTACATCAAACACAAACTCAAGAAGTGGAACAAGGAAATGTTTGGGAACATAAACCAAGGAAACAAAAACATCGAGGATAGAATGAGGATACTCCAGGAATTCTGCATAGACGAGGGTTACATAGAGGAGCGAAAAAGAGAAGAGATCAAAATGACCTAGGAATGGGAAACAAGATGCCAGCAGGAAGAAACTCTATGGCGCCAAAAGTCAAGAATCGGGTGGCTAAAGGAAGGGGAGTGGAATCCCAATTTTTTTCATAGAACCACCATTGCAAGAAGAACCCACAACAAAATCCTAAAAATTAGGGATCACGATGGGATCGAAAGAGAATCCCACAAGGAAATTGAAAAGACGTTGATCAATCACTTCCAGGGGATAGCCCAGGAACCCAACCAAGATAGAACTGAGGCCATACAAAGGATAACTCAGCACATCCCTAGGTTGGTCACAGAGGAACAAAATATCAATATAAACAAACCCATAACAAAGGAGGAAACCGACCAAGTGGTCCAGGAGATTCCCAATGGAAAGGCCCTAGGCCCAGATGGCTTCACAGTGGAAATTTTCAAAGCCTGCTGGGAAGTGGTTAAACATGACGTTTATGGTGTGGTGGAAGACTCCATATGTTCAACCTCCATCTTGAAAGCATTAAATGCCACGATGATCACTCTAATATCAAAAGAAAATGAACCAAGGACCCCAAATCACTACAAGCCGATATCTTTATGCAATGTTGTTTACAACATAATCTCCAAAGTCATAGCCAATAGACTGAAACAACTCCCACCCACACTGATTTCACAGGAGCAGGCAGGTTTCGTAGAAGGAAGACAAATACTGGATAACATCATCCATGCCCATGAGCTTATACACACGCTAAAAATCCATAGGAGAGGGGGGATGATAATCCAACTTGACCTGGCGAAGGCTTATGACAAGATTAGCTAGCATTATATGGCCAAAACATTGGAAGCCTTTGGGTTTGAACAACATTGGATCAACTGGATTTTCAATCTAGTCTCAACGACAAGATACTCGCTCCGAATTAATGGAGCCCCAACAAAACCCTTCTGGCCTTCGAGAGGCATCAGATAAGGAGACTCGTTGTCCCCCTTCCTGTTCATTCTGATGATGTAAGGGCTCAACAAAAGCATAAAAAGTGCAACTGCAGCAGGGGAACTAAAAGGAATCAAACCTTTCAAAGTCTGTCCAACCTCCACACACCAACAGTTCATTGATGACACCCTACTCCATGGCACACCCACGGTCAAGGAAGCAAAAACCTATAAAAGAATATTAGAAGACTTTGGGGAAGCCTCAAGGGTGGAGATCAACCACTCCAAATCCATGATCTATTTCTTCAACACTAATCCTACAATTCAAAGAAACCTAGCCAACATTTTGTTGTTTGAATGCAAAACTCTCCCAACGAAATACTTAGGAATTCCCTTGATGGACAGAGCTTGCAAAATGGCTACGTGGGAAGGAGTTATCAACAAACTGTAGGAGAGGGTAAAAAATTGGACTTACAAAGTTCTCAACCTGGTAGGGAGGCTTATCCTCACCAAAGTGGTTCTACAAGCAATTCCTGCGTATATGAAGTCAGTGTTCCTTGCTCCCAAAGGAATACTACAAAAGATAAGAGCCATTCAAAGAGATTTCCTATGGCGAGGTGATGAAAATAAAAATAAATGGGCCCTGGTAGCTTGGGAGAAGGTTTGTCGACCAAAAGGAAAAGTTAGCCAGGGGTTACAAGACTCACAGGTAACCAACGAAGCCTACGGGGCAAAACTTTGGTGGAGATGGGTCAAGGACAAATCAGTACCATGGGAAAACCTTTGGAAGGCCAAGTATGCCCTGAAAATCAATGATCAACATCGAATTCGACTCATGGGCACAAGGGAGGGATCAACCATCTGGAATCTCGCTTGGCGCAACAAGAACTGGATTCATAAACATAGCTTCTAGGAAGTCAGAAATGGTCAAACTGCCAGATTCTTGGAGGACGCGTGGCAATAGGAACCCATAATGGAAAATCCAGACAAGGAGGAGCTCCAACATGAAATGACAGCACAAGGAAAAACAAAAATCCATCACTATTGGAAGCCAAGAATTGATAGCGACAGATGGAGGACCTGGGACAAACTCAATCCACAAAATAGAGATTGTATCACAACTCTAGTGAAAGGGGTGGAAGAGGAATTGGGGAAAAGGAAAATTCAAGTCTCAGAGGACGAGGACCAATTAAGGTGGAGCAGGGAAAATGGTGGGGAATTCAAATTAAAATAAGCATGGTATTACATCGCAGACCAGGATCAAGAGGACCCGATGCAACCGTGGGAAATATCTGGAGCAGCCCCCAATGGCCAAAAATCAAAATGTTCGAATGGTTAGATCTCCAAAACCAAATTCTAACTTGGGAAAAGCTCAAGAAAAGGGGTTATATAGGCCCTTCTCATTGCCACCTCTATCAAGATAAGGAGGAAACAACTAATCACCTCCTCAATGAGTGCAGTTACACAACAAAGCTATGGGATTGGGCAACAGACATTTATCACCAGTCCAATAGAATACGGGGCAACATCAACGCAACCATCAACAATTGGAATGAGAGCTACAACGAAAATGAAATGGTGAAACTCTGCTAGAACCTAACGTCATGGATGATCATCTGGGCAATATGGAAGGAGAGGAATCAACGCATCTTCAGGAATGAAATCCTACCGAAAGGAAAGCTCAAGGATGCAATTATCTCACAAATACGAGAAACGGTACAGAGACGCAAATGCAAGAAGGAAACAACGCAACTCATAGATCGTGACTCCTGCATCCTGGAATTTTTTCACCTAAAATATGGATGCAACAACAAAACGGTAGGGTGAGAACCGCAACTCCAACTAGGAGACCACAATTGGACCCCCCTTCCATTAGGGTCCCTCAAATTAAATTTTGACGGAGTGGAAAAAGGAAATCCAGGAGTGGCTGGCATGGGAGGGTTGATTAGAGACAGTGGTGGTAACATCATCTGGCTATATGCTAGGAGTATGGGAAACTCAACCAACAACACAACGAAATTTGGAGCCCTAGAGCTTGGCCTTGAAATCCTAAGGCGTGAAAGGATGACAAAAATTATCGTTGAAGGAGAATCCATCCTGGTCATCAAAACGACAAAGAGACTCCATAATGGTACTATAGTGGTCAAGGTTCAAAGACACTGGCGCTTGGCACTCTCGCTACAAAAAATCTAGGAGCATCTAAAAACTCTGAATACAGTGGAGTTGCACCGGGTCCTCAGGTCAGCTAATGGCCTAGTGGATAGAATATCCAATGAGGGGCTTGGAAAGGAAGGTTTGGAACTAGACACTACCTAGATCAACCTTTCGAATGGACAACTTAGAACAGACTACATCCACCTAGCAACAAAATACCATGAAGGCATGTTAAACAAGGAAGGTCACATCAAGAAGGGCAGTGCAAGGCCTGGCAGCAGACACGTAGGACCCAGGAAGGATATGATTATCGAACACTGGGTCACCAATGACCATGCAGGATCAACATAAATAGTCAGCGGGGGTACAACAACAAGACCCTTGCGACAGAAAGAATTGCGAGGAAAGCACGTGGGAAAGTACAGACGACAAACCGCATGCAACAAGTGACGTAAGGCATGAGGGAGTGACATGGTTCAAAATCGATCCTCTAGGCCAAAGCACAGGTACGAAGAGAATCACATTAGGATCTCAAGCTGTTGTATTTCCTCAGCAAGCGAAGATCAATAAGAGGAAATACAACATGAACAGCCGCAAACTAAAGGAGCGCAACTGCAGGGGCTATCACAGATACAAGGGTCGGGAAAGGAAGAATCCTTGTGAAGTGAGGTACATGCTGAGTAACCAACAAAGGAGCTGTGACAGACCAAGCAGGATGGTGAGAATCCAACGCATGCACAAGAAGAGGAATCCTCTTGGAAAGGAAGTTATGAATAGTCCACAACGGGTGTCAAGAATGGAATAGGTGGAAAAAGGTGCGGAGGGCACCTTTAAAACTCTAGTTGCACCAAAAGGAAAAGCGACCATCACCCAATGGGAAAAGAAAATCAAAGAAAAATGCAAAGGCAAAGATTGGGAAGATCTGGCACAAGAAGCAGACTGGGTAACTGATTCGGGGGCCACGCAGCCCAGGGAAACCCTCTACCATAAAACAATGGAGATGGCCTGGATAACTAAGATGATGATAAGGTAAGTGAGTTCAGAAATGGAAGAAGCCAGACGGGAGGATAACACAGATCACAAGAAAATGCTGGAATAAATCTTGAGTCACCTCAACAGTCTGGAAACTATTACCAAACTGTTAGTTGAGGTCGAGAAGGATCAGAAATCGAAGATGGAGCGATTGGCTGCTCAATTTCACCTCTATCTACACTATGTCCATCACATGGACATCACACCATCCGACGTACACGATGGACCAACCCACATCAGGAAGACTCGCACGATCTCCCAGATGGAGGATAACAAGAGCCAGGAAGATGATGGGAAGAAACACATCATTGTCCTGGACAAGTAAATGGTTAGTCGAATGGTTAGTTCGACCACTAGCCTCTCAGGCCTAGTTCGTAGTATTTGCGTCTGTTTTTGTATGTCTATGATGCTTTTCCTTTTCAAACTGGTTATGGTGGGACTAGCTTGGTTTCCCCTGGTGGCAGACCAATCCCACCCCTCATATATAGCAGCAAGCGCAACTCGAGAACCCCTAGTCTGGTTTCCTACCAGGCAGGCTAAGAGGCCCTCCTTTTTTATATCATAATCTTTTTTGCAGTAATACAGCTTCTTATACTCACTTACAAAAAGAAAAGAAATTAGAGGATGTTATAATTTTCAAGATTACAATTTTGGATTAATAATAAAAAAATGGATTCAATCTGCTTTAATATTTTTATTACAAGCAAATTGCTCTTTTTGCAATCAAATTAAGTTATGTAATGTTAACATTTAATATTTTTAATTACAATTAATATATTATACCAAATTAAAAATTAAAAATATCTTTACAAAATATCAAATTAAAAATTAAAATTATCATTTTCCCTTCCTTTTATATTTAATAGCTAAAAAAACCAACTCTTAAAAAGTTTAAACTAAAAATTTATTTCTCAACTAATTGTGGATGTCTTAGAATTGATAACCATAACGAGAAACGCATTAAAAATCCCATATCCTGCAACATGTTTAAAGCCTTCAGTGCTCTTTTGAAACTCTCACCACCTTAATATCATTGGTCTTCACCACAAGAAGTATTGAAACTCTGACCACCTTAATATCATAGGTCTTCACCACAATAAGAATGGTCCCCAACCAAGTGCACACCTTCCATTTTCCATTAATTAGGTTGCATTTTTCACTCTTCATCCATGTTGAAAATAGTAATTACAAGTCAACGATCTTCACGTCTCAACCGATTTGTCTGTCAATCAGTCAGTCTGCAAATACAAAGTCATTGTTTATGCAAGCTTATTCTTAGTCAGTCGGAAATCATGAGTATTATTTAATGAAGACAATCTTTATATTTCTTGAGTTCTTATAAGTAGATAGAAGTCAGTCTAAGTTATTGATGTATTAAATTTTGAGTTAGTTTTTACTTCTATAAGAAGTCTCAGTCATAGTCTTTATAAGTCTGAGTCTGTAGGAAGTATATGAGAAGATGCATGTAGAGATGTAGTAGATGTACAGAGCTAGAGAGAACATTGTCGTGAAGAAGAAAACAACAACAACAACTGAGGATTCAAAGAAGTCTAAGAGCACAAGCTATGTGTCTGTAAAGTCAGTAGAGGTCGTTGGAGCTGAATCTCATCACATTATCATATTTTTTATTAACGCATAGCGTCGAAGTTTAATATAATATATATCAAGTATTTTGAGTGTTGTCATACTTACATGTATTTCTAAGTTTTACTTTGTTTATGAGTTTATGTGCTAAGCATAGCACTGTGTTATTTCTGCAACTGTAAATCGTTCATTAAGTGTTTTATCATAGTGTGTAGTGAATCCAGTAGGTTTTCCAGTGCGCAGTAAGTCCTGAGTATTCGATGACGAAGTTTGTGGCACACAGTATTTTCAACTGCGCTGTGCACAGTTTCCTTGTGCGTTGTAGATCCGAGATATGGTATCAAAGAAGGTTGATTAGAGAAGGTTCTATTAGAACACGTTTATCATAGTATTAACTCTATTGAAAAGTGAAAATATGGCTTCTACTTCTAATCTGCAACCTCCCACTTTCACAGGAAATAATTATGAGATATGGTCCTTTACCATGAAAGCGTTGTTTTGGGGTCAATATGTATGGGATATTGTCGAGAATGGCTATCTGAAACCAACAGATTAGGAATCATATAATGAACTCACACAAGTTGAGAAGGATGCTTTGAAAGATCAAAGGAAGAAGGATGGAAAGGCTATGTTTTACATACATCAAGTCATCCATGAGAGCATACTCCCAAGAGTTTMATCATAAAAGAAAGTCAAAGAGGCATGGGATACATTACAAGCATCTTATCAAGGTATGGACAAAGTCAAGACTTCAAAACTATAGATTCTTAGAAGATATTTTGAAACGTTGTCAATTAAAGACATAGATTCAGTAGATTCATTTTACACCCATGTCATTAGTCTGATAAATCATATTAATTCTCATGGTGAAACCATAGAATACAAAAAAGTTGTTGAGAAGGTACTTRGGAGTCTTCCTCCTAAATTTGATACCCTAGTTGTGAMTCTAGAAGAGAKMAAAGATCTGAGTCAGTTCATCCTAGATRAATTGCAAGATTCTCTCATTAATCATGAACACAGATTAAATAGGTCAAGTATGTCATTAGAGAATGCATTTTCCGCGCAGTCATCTATAAGTTGTGGAAGAGGAAGGGGGAGCTAACCCTAGAGGCAGAGGAAGAATATTTTTCAGAGGTGGGCGCAGTAGAAGTCCTGAAAACACTGGTGGAAGAGGTCAAAACCCAAATACTAGTCAACCAAGTGGTCATAGAACTGAAAAATCAAAGATTCAGTTCCATTACTATAAAAAGTATGGACATTATGCATATGAGTGCGGAAAGAGACAATATAATCAGAAAAAAAACAAGGACAAGATCAATCAAACAACAAAAATAACCAAACCAATCCTGTGTTTCTGGCGTACGTTGAAGCAATGCCTATAGTATAACCATTTGAATGAAATGTTACTCAAGAAAGTCCATGTGACATATGGTATTTATATTCAGGCTGCAATAACAACATGACATGAAACATAGAATTGTTTTCTAGTTTGGATAAGTCAGTCCAAACCAAGGTTACACTTGGAAAATATATCCAAGTCATTGTCTTAGGCAAAGGCAGTATAAAAAAATTAACTAAATAAGGAGAACAAAAGGTTATGCCTGATGTATATTATGTTTCTAGTCTGAAGCATAATTTGATGAGCACATGACCACTTTTACAGAAAGGATACATAATCTACATGGAAGATAATCATTGTGTGATTATGGACATATATCCAAGAAATCGACTTATTGAAAAAATCCAGATGACACGTAAAAAAATGTTCCCATTGACATTGAAGCCATCCAAGAATAAAAACACAATGCTAGATGTTAGTAAATAAAAGATGCACAGTTAGACACTGCATTTACAACATAAAGTGTGTGCAGTTCTAATGAAGAAAATAGTGTGTGCAATATCAAGAAAGGAAAAAGTAGCGCAAAGATACAAGAAACATTCCAATCTGAAGTACATGATGATTCTTGCCTATGGCATTTTTGATTTGGACATTTTAAATTTGGAGGTCTAAAGCTACTACACACAAACGATATGGTAAAAGGATTACCATTGATTGAAAAAACCGAAAGAATATGCGAAGGCTGCATATTTGGAAAGTAGCATAGAGAATCATTTCCGGTTGGAAATTCATACAGAGAAAAAGATCCACTGGAAATTGTACATTCAGACATTCGTGGGCCAATACAAATGTAACGCCCCCGGCCATCAACCCCATGGTCGGGCCAACACTACTACGCGGAAAAACACTTCAGGAACACATTATGCATTCTAATGAACTTAAAACGCTTAATTACAGTTAAACACAAAATTACTGCTATCATTTCAGAGTTAATGGAAATAACAATGATTCATATGCACAACAAAATATGTGATAACATTGCAAGAATCACAGGTATGCATTTAATTAATTAGAGAATTACAAAACATAGTGACACTTATCTTTGAAACTGTCACGCACCACCAACTGCGTGTAGACCTTCCACGAACCTCCCAACCTTAGACCACACTGCTCATCACTCTCAACAGTAGGTCACCCCTGAGCTGGGACTAAGCTCCACAGAGAAAGGAATCCTAGGCTAGGTAAGGTTTACAAGAAGAATACACGTAAAAGAAGAAGGATTCTCTCCCAGGAACCACTTATGATCACTTCCCACAGACTCTCCTTCCCCACATGCTTGTCCCACCCCAGAAGTATACACCTTCTCTGTCACCTAGACAGTCCTTCGGCTGCTAACCTCCCTTGCCTTGGGCTTCAGCAACAGACCAGACCAAAAATCTCCGAGCTCTGTGGCAACTACAGGGTTCCTTCCAGGATCTCTCTCCTTCCTCTGCACACTCTCTCACTTGGAGAGAGTCCCTCACAGGCTTGGTAAAACCTACCTCTTCAACAACAATCACCTCCCTCACTTAGAGAGAGGTTACACACATGTCATACAATCGGTTTCCTTAATCTTGTTCCCGTACAAAGCAGAAAAACAACAAGGCTCAGGAACGAACATACAACAACAACAAACCACACCCAACCAAGAACTGCGTGGCTGCCACAGTCAACTGGGACAACAAACACGGGTTTCCCAAATAGATGACAGACAGACGCTTCAACCCAACCAGGCTCAACAATTATGGGACATTCGGTTTTCCCAACCATCCATACATAATAGACTCATGGTTCTGGGTTTCGGGGATGCGTGATAAGAAATCCACACGAAGGTTGAACACAAACTCGACGGTTTTGACAGAGGGTGTACTGGCTACTCCAGAAATCAACACATGCCTTTTTGGTTTCAGAGTTGCGTGAGGGTATTCTTGCAGAGGTCATACGAGATTCCCGGTTCAGACAGTCGACGGTAGAATGGAGGAGGAACCCCCATCATGGTTCAACTCAACAGTTTTAACTGCATGAGCTTGGGTTGACAGTTGTCACCCATGAAGCTCGTTCCTTCCCATTTGGAAGTCACTCGTCCTTCCAAAGAAATTAGGATAAAACATCACATTTACACAACTTTGGAATAGTAATAATTTAATATTATTCTCAAGGGTTTAATCCCCCTCAGCTTAGCCCCTCTTCCAACCTCTTAGCCCCCTCTCCCTTACCCAGGCTTTGTGGATTCTTAGTCCCCCATCACTCATTCATCGTAGTCGGTCTGCACGTAGAGATGTTTTGTATTAATACTGTGCATAATTACATGTACAAAAAAAATCAGCCTCTTGGCCTTCAACACTTAGGCTCCCTGGCCTAATAACACATAAGTCCACAAGCTTATATGACTTGGCTCACCAGCCTATAAAACATAATTACAATTCATAATGCAAGATTTATACTTCATAGACATGATTTAGAACAAGGCTCGGCCTTGGGGACATTACAATCCCCTCCTCTTATTTTTGCACTGTCCTTAGTGCAACTTTACACTGCATCTGCAAGCTTTTCAAAATTTTCAAAAAGATGCGGGTACTCTTCCCTCATAACATCTTCATGCTCCCATGTCGCATCCTCGGGACCCTACCAGTTCCAATGGACCTTTACAAACACTATAGCTCGATTCCGGAGCTGTTTGTTTTTCCTGTCCAATATGCGCACAGGATGCACTTGCAGGACACCTTCTTGTTCCACCTGAATCACATTCCAATCGATAACATGATTAGCGTATGGTATATATTTCTTAAGAAATGAAACATGAAACACATTATGTACAGTCATGGATATAGGTAATGCAAGCATATATGCAACTGGCCCAATCCTTTCTAGGATTTCAAATGGCCCACAAAATCTGGCTTCCAACTTGGTGCAACTTCCCAGCTTCAGGGAACTCCTGTTAGCTTTCATTTTCAAAAAAACCTGATCACCCACTTTGAACTCTCTGTGGGTTCTGTTCTTATCAGCATAACTTTTCTGCCTGTCCTGGGCAACTTTCAAATTCTGCTTAATTTTTATCATTTGGTCCTCCATCTCCTTGAGCAACTCTGGCCCAACTACTGTTCTATCAGCTGGATTATCCCAGCTCACTGGAGTATTGCACTTTCTTCCATAAATTGCTTCAAATGGGCTCATCTTCAACGATGCATGATACCCATTGTTGTAGGCGAATTCTACGAAGTGTAGGTAGTCTTCCCATCTTGATGGTTTGTCCATCACATACATTCTCAGTATGTCTTCTATTACTCTGTTCACCCTCTTTGTTTGTCCATCAGACTCAGGATGATAAGTTGTACTAAAGTTTAGATTCATTCTGAATCCTTTGAACAATCCTTTCCAGAAATTCGAGGTGAATTTCAGGTCTCTGTCTGACACCATCGTTTTAGGAATTCCGTGCAATTGTGCCACTTCCCTTATGAAAATATCAACAACATCTATTGCCTTGTGAGTAGTTTTCAGTGGAATAAAATGGGAACTTTTGTAATCTTGTCGACCACCACCATGATCGAATCATGCAGCTTGGCTGTTCTGGGCAATCTCGTAATAAAATCCATCGTTACTACTTCCCACTTCCACTCAGGAATGGGTAAAGGTTGCAGCAACCCTATTGGGTGCCTATGCTTAGCTTTAACTTTCTGGCACTCCGTACATATGGCGATGTATTCAACGATCTCTCTCTTCATACCCAGCCAAAAGTAATGGCTCTTGACCGCTTCTACTGTTTTCTTATATCCAGGGTGCCCTGCATAAGGCACATTATGCATCTCCTGCAAAATCATCTGTTTCAAGCACTGGGCATTGGGTACAAAAATTATATTCTTGTACAACAGTATTCCATCTGTTTCCAATTTATAAATTTCCATCTTCTATGGCATCTTACCCTGTTGTAGCTTGGCTACCAATTCTCTGTACTGTAGATCTGCATTTGCAGCCTCCAGAATTCTGCTTTTAATATCAGT
>SNQJ01S0099436.1:20520-43165 GCA_010110895.2 Picea sitchensis
TTTTATTTTCTTCATGTCATTCACTACTTGTAACCCACATACTTCATGTGAGAAGGAATATGGCCATCATTTGTTTAAATCTTGAGCACAAAATTCTACGTCTACTTACCTAGATGCTTGTTCCATTAGTCTTTTGGTACCTGAAAATCCAAGCATTTATTATCCATCATATAGAAATAATTAATTTTGACCTAAATCTTTCCTTCCCTTATCTAGAATTCCATGTACTTCATGGTACTTCTTCTATCCTGTTGTGATCTCATATGTCTGGGAGATTAGGTTGGGTGATACATGTATAGGAGTAGTCTCGTCATCTATTTTCTAGGTGCAGGTTGGTGGTGTGTATTTTCATGAGTGGATTTGTAGGGATGAAAGCAGGTGGATGTATAAGGGAGTTATAAGTTATGTGATTGGAGTTCATTCGATGAGTTTGCAGGATGTAGGGCTTCATCATTACATGCTTTTAGGTGTCATTTTTTTTAGTCCATAAAATCCTATGGGTGATTTCTTCTGGAGGTTCTCCTACGTTGAAATAGGCATGTGGTTTGCAGGTTCGTGAGTGAGTCCTTGAAAAGAACATTTCATAAGCTTCACTTGTGGCACAATCTTGGAAGGTTTTTCATTGCCTTAGGATCATAGGTTCACAGTGTGAGGGTATAAAATATATAAGGGGGTGATCAAATTTGTGTTGGATATATCTACTTATTTGAACACTATGAAGGGTGGGGTCCATGATGGTGGGACCTGTTATCCCCCACTTTCAAGGATAATGAGGAGATCATGTCTCGAGGCCCACAGTTCTTAGAAATGGAGTACCGAGAGAAGGATTGACTTTAGCATGGCCCTGGAGGGCCAACCTTTTCTCTCTTCCATCATCTATATCCTATCAGCAGCAGCAGCCTCCACCACCATCGGCATGGTCTTGTGTCAAAGAGGGTTTTTGCTTCATGAGGTAATTAGTTGAGGTATCATGGTATGTGTCACTTTGATCATCAAAACCATTGAATGTATGCATCTAATTACTTTTATTTCTAACAAATTCTTGGATCTTACACTTTCCCACTTGACCGTGCTTTGGGGATTGACAGGGTGTCTTAGTAAGCCTATGTCTGTTGGTTTTGGTTAGCCACTGGGGTTGTCTCTGAGAATCCATCATCCTCTCCCTTCACAGTTTCACTTTTCCATCTTGTTTCCCACTCACCTGTCTCATTCCACTTGTCTAGGCACTGGGTTGACCTCTTTTAGGATTGCACCTTATCTAGTCGGAAGAAGGGGCTAAAGGCACAGAAGGTAAAATAAAGCTGGTAAAAGATAAAATCCTAAGAATAAAACCTCGAGATGCTTCGCCCAGGGATCCCTGAGAAAGCAATAAAAGGATTCTCAACAAGAAATAAGAGGGACGCTAAAAAATAATAAAACAAGACCTAACCAGAGGATAGGGGGTCTCATCACGAGCCAACCTATTAGGTCCATGGGTACCTAGTAGTATGACATTGCCATCAACTGGTTACCATGCTAGGGTAGTGACCTTTGGTTGCATGGCCAAGGTAAAGGGGGTCTCATCACGAGACAACCTTCTCATTTCTGTGAAAGTACTTGTGAGTAATGTTGTTACCACTGGTCACCATGCCAGGACAGTGTCCCCTGATTATCTCTTGAGAAAAAAGAAATAAAAAAATGAAATAACAGAAAGAATAAAAAGCATGAATGGGATTGGAAAGAATTGCATCCATGACAAGTACATCTCGCCTTCTACAAAGGCACCCACAGGTAACATCTTGCATCCTTGGCCTTCATTGCACCCACCTTCTTGGACATCCCTTGACCACTTCATCCACTTACATGGCTTGGAAGAGGTCTCTTCCAGGAACTTCCCTTATTCAGTGGACACTAGCCCAATAAGATTCCTTTCCCTTTTCCGAGACTTGTATAGTAGGTTTGTGTAATGTCTTTGAGCTATTGATTGATCTATTAGGGGTTTTATGCATATGTTTATTAATATTGATGATGAAATGTTATTAACATTGCTATGATCCCTTTGAATGATGAGCCCATGGAGGGCGTAGATTTTGATGTGTAGGACCATGCTTGATGAATAGGTACCATCTTGGACTGGTACACATGCAGAGATGATCAGTTCATACCTCCATGGGGATGAAGATCCCATCAAGTGGATGTTGAGACCCCATTAGGGGGAGATATAAGATAGAGATGGATCCGAAACTTTTCACCAGAGGAGAAGAGGACGTTCCGCCAGAGGCACCCTGACAGAGCTTGACCTAGGGGGGATTACCCTTCCTCAGTGGAACGTTCACCTTCAGAGGCTTAGTACATCACCACCTTGACCATGACATCACCCAACATCATGGATGTTTTGGGAGGCAGACTAGGAAGAAGTGGCACGTGTGGCAGGTTGGAGAAGCCCAAGGAGGGTTAACATTTTTCTCCAGGATGCTCCATCTGCCCTAAAAGGGGCTAACATCTCCCTTGGAGGGGATTTTACTCTCTTTTCATCTTTATTTAGGATTTAATTTGACAATTTAATGTAAAATGGTATGATTTTGGTATTTTTGGCCTTGTTGGCCTTTTACATGACCTAAAAAGTAAAATTAGGTCATGATATTGTATAAATGGAGGATTTTCTCCTTCATTTTTTCATCATCTTTCACTCACTCATTAGTGAGGTCTGAAATTTGCACCCTCTCTTGGGTATTTGGCTTATTTAGTGAGGCACACTTGTTGAAGGAAGACATTTTTGGCATTTTATGGTGTTTCTCTTGAAGGAAGGTTTTACAACTAGGGTTTGCATGCTTATTTCTTGGTGAATTGTAAGTATTTTTCTGCAAAACTTCTTAATGAATGGTTGTAGTTTAATTTCTTGCATATGTTTATGAATATTTCTGAATCAAAAACCTATGTGACAAGCACACAGGTAGGTCCTTGTCTCATGTCCCCTGATAAAGAAATTTTCAGCCATTAAAGAAGGAGAGAGCCTAGCCATTGCTACACTCCTCTTCCTTCTTCTTCTGTGCTAGTCGTACTATCTGGAAGCCAATAAGAGTGATATGTCCCTGGCCTAGGTTTACTACACTAGGGCTATACTCTTTCTAGGGTTTGTTGAAAGGCCTTGCTGTAGCAACACCTTGTCTCATAAAACCCTCTTGTTTTTGTTGTATGCTTTATTCTTGAGCTAGTTGTTTTCCAGGAAGGAGGAGAGAGAAAAAGGACTTGTTGTAGAAACACCAGACTGAGCCTCTCTCCCCTAGGGTTTTGATTTTGAGTCCTTTCTTTAGCAACACCTCAAAAATTCTCCCTCTATTCCTTAATATTTTCCTCCTTCAACTCTTGCGTCCTTCACTTTCGACTCCATTAAACCCTAAGGCACTGATCTAAAGTCCTCCAGCGTTGAATTGAAACTTGATTACAACACTCTCAAACCCTTTGAATTGAAACCCTAACTACTAACCCTAGTCTAAAAGATAACCCTATTAACCCTAAATTGTTGTCATCGTCTTATGCTATTACATCATTAGTGCAACATCATTTTGTTTATGAGAAATTGGATAATGGTTAAAGCATTTATTGAATGAAGTATTGATTGGTTACATTGAATGCCATTGTTTCTCCAATATTTATTGGTGAAGTGTTATAACTTTCATTGCTATTGATAAGTGTTATAACTTATATTGTCATTCATATAGTCATCTATTATATGAAGTGCTAACCCCATTGAGGTATATCTTTCATATATCAATTTGTTGTTGTTTTGTTCCAGGTAGGTATACTTCTTTAGGGGTTTTCTTTAAATTGGCCTTTGGTTGGACTGTCTGTTTGGGTGGTGACTTGTGAGGGGGAAAATTATCCTTGTCTTTTTATCCTCTTGCCTCCTCAAAACCCTAGGTCACCGGGGACATATCCCCTGGGCCTCACCTCCCTAAATAGAAAGAATCTCCCCATCGTGGTGACATTGGGTGGGATAGGTTCTAGTTTCACCAGTTTGACCTACAAAACTCAAGCCTTCTATACTTGCTACAAACTGTGCAATAACAAGACCCATAGGGAAATTTATGTGGCATGTATGCTTATAGGTATTTCGTAGATTTTGTGGCCATGCTTCTTTGGATTTTCCATAGGGGCATGCATGAGCATGTTGTCATGGTAGTGTTCATGACTATGCAAACTCACACTAATGAAAATGTGTGGATAATATGGGGTTTCAACAAACAACCCCATTCTCGTGGGTGCAAGCCAATAGAAACAAATCAAAACACTATCCCTAATAATGGTCCTTTTGAGTTCGTGGGAGGAATTGTGTATTGTTGGTTTGAATAATTATGTTCCTCCATAGGTAATATTGTTGTTCTTTAGAATTTATTCCTTTGCATCCTATTAGGGATGTTTTATTCTTTCATTTGAATGTGTCATATTAATCGGGAAGAAGMATGTCTTCTAATTTTTGTGCATTCAGAAGAAAACATGAACACATCGTTACATCAATAAAAAAAAAATCCTTCTATGTTCAATTCAGTTAATTTAAATGAAAACTTCTCTTCAAAATGGGTTCTCRTCAGTCTGTCACATGGTAGGCTCTTTTACCTATTTAAATTAATTAGAGACATGAGAGAATATAACATCATCCTATTTTAGAGTTGACTCTGTAAAATACAGTGGGGTTTTGGGTTTGTTATGTAGGTAAGGGGTGATAGAAAACATCGTGATATATTCAATTTATACAGTATTTKTAGGGAGTGTAGGTTGATAGGAGATATTCATGAATAAATATTTCGCCTCCCCCTTTTTCTATGATTGGATCATTAGGAGGATCACAGATTGAGTGGATGAAATGCATAGGCTAGTGAGAATGAATTGCATTAGAGGTAACCAACGATCAACCTTTACCTTTAGGGAGATCGACACCATAACATATGATCAAGTAATAATGAATTGATCAGGAAAGGAGGTTCATGCCTCCAAATGAAGTGTTTTTAAATTTCAAACTTTGAATCACCAAGAGTGAACATCCATGTAATGGAAAGAGAGTTATATTCCTTCCTGATCATAGATTTGATTGAAAGGATTGATGGGAAATTAGTTATCTGGGATTCATCACCATACCAGCTATGTTAATTGTTCATCTTCCACCATCCTTTGGGAAATTTGGTACCTGATTAGAATAATATTGGGATACTAGTACAACATTCAACTGGGGCCTTTAAAGGACCTGATACTAAAGAGACATTGGTTACTATATTTGGAAATACRTTGTGTAACAAGTTATTTAACTAAGTGTTTTTGAATAATTTCTCTTTTTATACAATTAGGCCAAGGAATAAAAAGTGGCACCAAATTGAAGGTAAGGTTAGGCATTTGAATATAAGGATTGGCAGGCCCCCCATTTCTTTAACTAGCAAGGGATAAAGAAATGGGGGAGATTGTTGTGGCTACAATGACTACTGAGCAAACTCAAATTTCTTGAATTTAGCCAACAACTAGTTCTCAATATATCACCCAAATACACTATAACAAATGAATCTCAATATGGGTGTAATGCATCATTCATTAGTCTCATAAATGCAGATGGTGTGTGACATAAACCAAATGGAATGACCAACCATTCATACAAACCTTTCCTTATCTTGAAGAAAATATTCTAGGTGTCTTCTTCTTTGAAATTTACCTAGTGGTATTCCGATTAGAGATCCAACTTGGTGACGTACTTGGAATGGTGCAACTAGTTTAAAAAATCATCGATCCTAAGCAGACGATATCGATTATTGAGTGTAATCTTGTTCAAATATCTGTATTCAATACACATCCATCGAGTTCCATCCTTCTTGGGTATGATGATGATAAATGATGCATAAGGTGAGCTTCTTGGTTGAATCATTTTGTGCTCTAGTTGATGTTTCAATTGTTCATGCACTTCATTTTATTCTAGAATGAACTATCTATACAACCCAATGTTGGGTAATGGAGAGTCAGGAAACAAATGTATCTCATTCTCCACTTCTCTCTTAAGTGGTATCTCTTTAGGCTCCTGGAACACTCTGTATTACTGCAACAACTCCTCCAACTTTTTTTTTTCTTTTTAGTGCATCCAACTGGGACTTAATGATTTTTTTGAAATCCTTTCACTTAGTTACTAGTGGATCACCCTATAGAATAAGTGTCTATGTATGACTTTCCCACCAAGTTAATGCATGTAGCTCTAATTTCAATCTATAAAATAAAATCTTATGCTCTTATTCTATATGGTGGACACTAAAATGAACCTCTAACTATTGCAACCAATGATTCAATGTTAATGCATCAATATCACCTTCATATGACTTGATATCCACTTTCACCTCCATTTTAAATAATTACTATGAAGGGGTAATGGCATTGAAACTTGGTCGCTCTTTCTTAGGCTCTTTCCTCAACTCCTTTTCTGGGTCTTCACTATCTCCTGGTTTCCCATCTGATCCAACATTTTAGTTAGAGACTCCAGTCTCCCCAAACAGTCTGAGGTTTCTTTCTAGAGTTTCCATGAGGAGGGACATATTCCGAGAGATGTCAACAAATTTTTCTTTCTGACTCACAAGTCTCTCTTTTTCTGGATCTCGAGGGTTTTTGTGAATGGATTCATCCACCATGGCTAGGGATATATGATTTTATTCTCAATATTCTAAAATATTACACTATGAAAACTAATTTTCCTTAGATCCTAGATTCATTAATTACTAGATTTGCTTGAATTTATGAAATAAATGAATTATAAAAATGAAATAAATGAAAAAAATAACACACCAAGCACACACAAATGAACAAAATATATATCTGTGGAAACCTAGTATGAGAAAAACCCCATGACAAAGGTGAGTCCTATGCTCTTCTCTCTTTGCTTTAGTTATCAAAATGAAAATACAAAGGAATGTGCACTCACTATGGAGTTTTGTATGACATTTTGACTTGAAAGGTTGATATATTCATCCTCCTCTGTTATGCTCTCAAAACACAAATCCTATATGTTTTTATCAACTATGGAACAAGTACAATACTAAATAATGGAACCCTTTCTCCTCCTAGCAGCTCGCTATTTAACATAGCCCGATAGTCATCTAAGGTTAGAGATTTTACTTCTTCAACCCTCAACTAGCGATAAGGTTTGGACCTTGTACAATATTCTTGAACTTTCACACATGGCTATCCCCACATGTTTGAGTAATGTGGGTTTATGTGGCATCCACTAGTACCATGGTGGTCAACATGATAGTTCAACTTGCGAGAGGCATAAATTTCACATACGAGCTCTGATTGAGGATATCTTTATATCGTTTGAAAGGTCTCAGAGTGTAGAACATTGTACATGGTGTTTGAACAATGTTTGGACATTGTAATCCCCCAAAAGTCTATTTAATGCCTCACAATGGCGCCAGAAGGTTCTGGACCCCAATTTTCCAAATTGAGACCTACCACTAAAATGACCCTGCAAGTTGATTCTCCCAATTGTTTCCACCCAAAAAGTACCAAGATAGATGGAAAAATATATGATAATCCAATCCAAATCACACCTCCCCATTTAGGGAGGTTTTTTCTCCCCAAAATCTTTACTAAATGAGGTGAAGAAATTTTCCCTCTACCTTCTCCCTAGAGTATCATCATGCTTTGTCGGGAAGTTGACCTCTCAACCCTTTCTACCAAAGGTCATGTTGCCCTTGTCTTATAGTTCTGGACTTCCTATGCAAAATTGTGTCCTCTATGATAGTTAGTACTTTCTCCTCTCCCTAATCCAACATGGAAGGCTCATAGAGTTTCAAATTCTCCATATTCACTATTGAGTAAATGTGCATGTATGGGGGTAGAATGAGTCTGTAGGAATTATCTCCCACCTTATCCAATACCCAAAAAGATCCATACTATAGAGCCTTGATATTATTACCATAACTCTATAGTCTTTCCTTGTTTAGTTGAAACCAAACTATGTCTCCCACTTTGAATGACTTCTCTATTCTTTATTGATAATGTCTAAACTTATATTTTTCTTGTGACTTCTTCAGTGTCTCTTATACCTCCAAATGGACCTATCTTGTATTTTCAAAAAAATTATTTCCTTTCAATACTTCTCATGTGATTTCTTTCCTCACTCCTCCTTGATGTCCATAAGCAACATCCAAGGGAGAAGGTGAAAAATACTCAAAGCAAGTTTCAAAAGGGGACTTACCAATAGAAGTGTGGGTTTCTCTATTCTAAGAGTGCTAAATATAGATCAATTTTTCATCCTAGGTCTTTGGATGCTTTTAATAGTAACCCCTCAAAAGATGCACCAAAATCCTATTGACTACTTTTGTCTACCCATCTGTCTCTAGATGGAATGTTGTAGATCTCTTCAACTTCATGTCCATCTTATCCCAAAGTGTAGTCCAAAAGGAACTAAGAAATCTGGTATCCCTGTTTGAGATGATGTTCCTAGGTATGTTGAAGTGCACCCATGTCTGTTCAAGGAGCATTCTTGTTGCTTAATTTCCTTTGATGGTCTTTTTACAATCCATGCTAAGGAACATCTTGATAAACCTATTAAATACCACAAAAATATTGTCATGTCCCTTTTTGGTTGCTGGAAAACCTCCCACAAAATCCATGGCAATGATTTCCCAAGGTCGAGTGGGTACATGTAAGTTAACTACACATTTTTTCATTCTGGGCCAATACACATAACTTCATAAGTTAGCAATCGTCTTCCCAACACTAGAATGTCCTACAACCTTGGAGGTATGAGCCTCTCTGATAAGCTGCAATATTTTAGCTTTAGGAACATAGATCTTGTTTAGATTGTAAAGCAACCCATTCTGGATATGATAGTTATCCATACCATCACATTATTCTACATGAATTTGGACATGTAGCTGCTGAAAAACCTCTTTAAAGTCCTCATATTCTTTGTATGCCTCTTTGTATGCATCATGTTTCAAAGAATCCATTGGCACAAGAGTTACCAAATCTATAATATTGGATGTGGGTGGCCTTGAAAGCTTGTTTTCTAACTTATTAGTTTCACCCTTCTTATTAGTTTCACCCTTCTAGGCCTACAAATGCTATTGTGGTAGGTGATCTATGTGGATAATAGTTTCCTTTCCCAACAGATAATTCTTCCACTTTTTAACAACTTGAACTAGGCCATAGAGTTTTTTATCATATGTAGGTTAGTTCAAAATTTTCCCATGAAACGTATCATAATGATAGTGTTAGCACTGAAAGTCACACTTTGACTGCTAAAGTGTAAGCTCAACACCCATCAGAATGTAAAAGATAATTTTGGTTTTGAATAGGTAGATCAACAATATGGATAAAGAAAGAGAGAGGGTTTCAAATTGTAGATCAGCAGGGTACACCAATGGGCAATTGAGTCACAAACATCCTACTCATCGAAGGCACAAAAGATGCTCAAAAGAAAACAAGATTATATGTTGATAAGTGGAAGAATGAAGAAGGAAAACATAAGGTAGAATTTTCACTAAACAAATATCCTCTCAATTTAATGAATCAACAAATACTTGAATATAAACAATGACTGATGGGCAAAATATAGCAGATCCTATGCTGCTTAGGGATCCATAACTCATTGACAGCCTTTGATCCTCAAATATGAAATATATTCAAATAAGAAGAAATATAAATAGAAGAGTTAGAATCTGAAGTCATGGCTCTCATGAGTCTCCAATATCAGTAATGCTTACAATCATAAAATGCCCATAGGCTTACAAATGAACATACACAGAAAAACTGCCTACTCCTACTCTCTCTAGCCTCTCTTGGCTCATCCCTCCTCATATCCAAGAGATATTTTCTTCATTAAATAGAAAATAGAATCCTCATAACTTTAGGAGGTCAAATCCCATATCCTCCATTGGATTCTAAACCTTGGAGATAGGTGGAAATAATCAAAGAGACAAAAATCCAACAAACTGTTGTTTTTCAGGAATTTGTTGGAAGTCATTAATAAAATGTTTCCACCTCATGTATGAGGCCTTTGATAGAGATAAATATTATGTGAAGGTGTCACTTGACATTTAAATTATCCTTGAGAATCCATTTGAATCCTCCTTGACATGCGGCAACCTCCCAACAAGGCCAATATCAAAACCGTGACCGCTACAGGAAATTAGCCAGCGCTGCTGTAAAACAGTTGGGTAGCGCCACTTCTATGTATAATATCTCTCAAACCATAACACATTTCACAAAACTAAGAGAGGTTTTTGTTATCTGACATGTTATGAACAAACACCTCCTCCCGTTTTCAAAAATACCTTTTCAATGGTTCAGAATCCAAGTTTCAAGTTAGTCAATAAAAAATGGTAAAATAACTCTGCACAATTCGTTTTCTGCCAGAAATATTAGGTAGCGCCTGTAGGTAGAGACACTTATGTTGTGTCTATGTGAAGATTAGGTATCATTGCAAAAACTACAGTGCCTTCAATCTTGAAAGTGTTCAGAGCAATTTGCGGTCTTTCATGATGACAAAACCATTTTAATTAAGTGCCTTGACTGTACAATGGGTAGTGCCTTTTTACCACTGGGGAAACTAGCACTTAGCAAAAACCCAAAACACTGATAGTTAGGCCTCTTCTAGCTGCAAATTATTGTGCTAACATAGGTTCTATGGGGGATAGAGTCCTCCCTGTGAGGCTCTAAGAACTCTTGTAGTTTTAGTGCCTTATCCTTTGGGCTTGTGGAGTCATGCTCTAATGCATAGTGTTGAAGACAACATATTGACAACTTATATTACTCTACTTTCAAACAGAAAGAAAACACACCTTCTCTTGATGGATCTTATTTATGTACAAAACCTAAGCTAACTGAATTTTACAATGGGCTAGGTGAACGCAAACTTCCACCAAAGCCAATCAAGCAACTTGATGACATAAGTCTTTATAATGAAAATGATTGACAACAGACAAAAGGAATATGACAATGGTTTGAAAACATTTCCTATWTCTCCTCTGATTGTTGCTGACACAATAAAGTTTACAGGTTCCAAAAAATTTGAGAAATACAACTCCATATACACCCCTACAGGGTCATAAAAATGGTGACAAAACACATGGGACTGATATCATAATTKTTTTTCCACTTCAAGTTGATTACTGTAAACTATGGGTACAAGTGGAAGAAGGATTGACKTAGGTGKTTGTTGATCCRCTAATGAATTTTGATTTACTTCTGGTTGTGTATAAACGATCTCTTCATGTGCCTCAACTAAGGGATGCTCCCGACCAAATCTTTGGGTTATGTCTTCTGTGACAAGGCCAACCTCTRCATCATACTCCCTGTCTTCATAGTGATCAAATATAGGATAATATTTYTGCTCATCATCACTAGAATATTCATCAAAAACAGGCTACCCTTCATACCTATGATCAACCTCTAAAATAGTAATTTCATCAAGAATATAATTGTTAGAAATATCCATTTCAGGAACAGTAGTAACTGTTGCTTCTAGTTGTTCATATACATGATTTTCATCTGAAACAAAGTTATGAATGTTGTCCTCTCCGAATACAAGAGTATTCTCTATGCTTTCATTTGGACAGTGAAACAAATAGTTTTCAACTTTATATTCAGTAGAGCAATCTAACAAATCTTGAGCACATTCTACATATCCCTGACAACAATAATGACAAATAATTTCAGAGGGATAAAACATTTTACAGTGTTCATTGAATACTCTTTGGAAATCCTTCAAGGATGAAATGATGGAAGGGGGTAATGAGAAATACCATTTACGTTCATCCCCATCCAATGAATACATGAACATTTTCATCAATATATCTTCATGATGGATGTCAAGTTGTTGCATAAAATTATGAAATTCATGAACATTCTCAATAGGGTTGTCATCCTTACCTTCATAAAATCTGGGCAGTAGATCTTTCCATTCATCAATAAGAGGCACATGATGTGGATAATCCTCTATAGCTAAGAAATCGAGTGGGGAAAACCTCTTGGACAGGATAGTCTTCATAGCCATTTAATTGGTCTCATTCCAGTGGAGTCACCAACATATTATGAACAATGGAGTCACCATGGTGAATGTGCAGTCTTGAAGGTGTCCAACTTTAGTTTCCATCTAAACTTGGAGTTGTGTAATGTCGTTCTTCCCAGGGATATTTTCAATCTGCTCAAATCTATCCCCAACAAAGGCACACAAAATGTTAGCACTGAAAGTCACACTTTGACTGCTAAAGTGTAAGCTCAACACCCATCAGAATGTAAAATATATTTTTGGTTTTGAATGGGTGGATCAGCAAGATGGATAAATAAAGAGAGAGGGATGAAAATTGTATATCAGTAGGCTACACCAATGGGTAATGGAGTCACAAACATCCTACTCATCGAAGGCACAAAAGATGCTCAACAGAAAACAAGATTATATGTTGATAAGTGGAAGAATGAAGAAGGAAAACATAAGGTATAATGTTCACTAAACAAAGATCCTCTCAATTTAATGAATCAACAAATACTTGAATATAAACAATGATTGATGGGAAAAATACAGCAGATCATCTGCTGCTTAGGGATCCATAACTCATTGACAACCTTTGATCCTCAAATCTAAAATATATTCAAATAAGAAGAAATATAAATAGAAGAGTTACAATATGAAGTCACATATCTCACGAGTCTCCAATAGTAGTAATTCTTACAATCATAAAATGCCCACAGGCTTACAAATGAACATACATAGAAAAATTGCATACTCCTACTCTATCTATCCTCTCTTGGCTCATCCCTCCTCATATCCAAGAGATATTTCCTTCATTAAATAGAAAATAGAATCATCATAACCTTAGGAGGTTGAATCCCATCTCCTCCATTGGATTCTAAACCTTGGAGATAGGTGGCAACAATCAAAGAGACAAAAATCCAACAATCTGCTAATTTTCAAGAATTTGTTCGAAGTCATTAATGAAATGTTTCCACCTCATGCATGAGGCCTTTGATGGAGATAAATATTAGGTGCAGGTGTCCATTGACATTTAAATGATACTTGAGAATCCATTTGAATCCTCCTTGACATGTGGAAACCTCCCAACAAGGAAAATATCAAAATCGTGACCGCTAAAGGAAATTAGGCAGTGCCACTGTAAAACAGTTGGGTAGAGACACTTCTATGTCTTATATATCTCAAACCATAACACATTTCAAAAAACTGAGAGAGGTTTTTGTTATTTGGCATGTTATGAACAAAAAATCCTCTAGTTTTCAAAAATACCTTTTCAATTGTTCAAAATCCAAGTTTCAAGTTAGTCACTAAAAACTGGTAAAATAACTCTGCACAATTCGTTTTCTACCAGAAATATTAGGTAGTGCCACTTATGTTGTGTATGTGTGTAGATTAGGTAGCATTGCCAAAAATGCAGCGCCTTCAATCTTGAAAGTGTGCAGAGCAATTTGTGGTCTTTCATGATGACAAAACCATTTCAATTAAGTGCCTTGACTGTACAATGGGTAGTGCCTTTTTACCACTGGGGAAACTAGCACTTAGCAAAATCCCAAAACTCTGATAGTTAGGCCTCTTATAGCTGAAAATTCTTGTGCTAATAGATAGCATACCAACTGTTGGCATAGGGGCAGACCTAGGGTTCAATGCTTCAACAATGCACCAAAAAAACCTTAACTATCGGCCCTTTCGGCAACACCTGCGAATCAGATGAAGTCTCATGCAAGGTAGAAGCAGGGGTGGTTGCAGGACTCAAGTGTTTGCAACCTAGCTGGGACACAGATCTGTGATTACAACACTTAATAGAGCACTTAGAAGTTAACATTCATTAGTATTTAACCCTTATTTACAATGCAGGTTGAAACCCTAGTTACATAGCAGTGCAGTATTCAACAAGATCTAATACATCCAAGCACTTAGCATATAGAAATAGATCAGATCTAGCATTCATTCACATTAATAAGCACTAAGCTACTATATCAGATGCATATAACATATATCACTACACTAAGCTTAAATCACATCAATAACATAACAACTATAATGCACAAAGCAACAACAACACAGTATATATGTGGTTCACCCCAGTGTGGGGCTACGTCCACCAACTCTTCTCTTCTTTATTGCCTTCTTTCAATCTTCTACAAGCACGGATCCACAAAATCCCACTCCACATAAGACAAGAGATTTGCATGCACCTTGCCAGATCCTCCTTCCCCGAGATAGGTTACAACACAAATCCTCTTTATAGTCACTTGCACTTAGATCTTCAATTTCTCATGCACAGAGTATGCACAAAGCTAACTCAACCACATAGATCCAACTAATCACTTGCACTCAACATAATATAGCACTTAGCACCACTTCTCTCTTAAACCTAGTGTTATATTTCTTACATCGCCTATATTTCTATTTATACATTACAAAATGGGCCAAGGCATGGGTAAACCCATGGGCCGACATCCCATACCTGTTACATAAAACCTAAACCCAAAAATACCCTAAGAAGGGGCCGAAATCCCACGATATCTTCTTCTCCTTGCGCTCAGCCTTCGACCATCCTGTCGAAGTCCCAAAACTGGTCAAATGTGACCAAGGTTATCTAAAACTTGGTTAAGGACCAAAAGGCCCCCAACACTCACCTGTGACTCATCCCGAGTCACTCTGATCTGGGTAAATCTGCCTCAAATGCCTCGATCTTGGCTCGAGTTGCCTCACCCTGTTTCTTTGCTAGAGACTCCTACTCAGTGAACTCTTGAATAACCTTCTCTGTCACAGGTCCTTCCAAGCATTATTCCACTATGGTGACCACTTGTTTCAGTTCTGCACCTCATCCTTCAATTTCCTCAAAAAGTATGAAAGATGCATCCTGCACTGGCTGGAGTCCCTTAGTCACTTCCATGACCTTACTCTAGATGGCATGTACCTCTTGTTGAACCATGCATTGTTCCTGGGATACTTTCATCCTCTCAACCATTGGTAGTGGCTTCAACTGTGCTTGCACCATTGTTTCTTATTGCTTGGCCTCCTGAAGTTTTGACTCTAGTGTCCTTAGTTCAGGGTCCTCTACAAGGCGCTTGTAAGTCTACACACTTCAATTGCTAAGTTGTTTACATTCTAAGGCCAATGCCTTGATTCTCTATACTGCACTTCAGGTAGTATCTTCTCTCTGGTCTCGCACTTCCTGCAGAGTGCTTGACATTTCTTGTAAATCCAGTTCTGCTATCCTATGTTGGAACTGTTGAATGGCTTCATCAAGTTTCCCTACTTGGCTTTCCATTGGGTCTTATTCCATCTGTTCTAAGCCCGTCATAGAGCGAAGTTCTCTACTGACTACTTATTTAACTCCAATATGCTCTGTGAGCAGTTGTTCCTTCTCCTTATGGATCTACGCTCTATCCTTTGAAAACTTGGCTTGTATGTCATCTTTTTCCTGTTGCGCAACCCGACGTTGTTCTATGGATTCCTCTTTTTCTTTCTTTAAGGCCTCTGTGGCATGTTCTTTTTCTTCATGAACACAATGAAGGAAAGCTTCAGTTGCATCTTCTATTTGGCCTAGCTGGGTAGGCTCATCTCCCAACTTTGTTCCTTCTGATGACGTGGGTGCAGTAGACACTGAACGACTGGAGTAGAGGGCTTGATGCACCCATTTCAGCTCTGCTTCAATTCTTTCATACATGGTCTCTTGTTTGGCTTCATTGTGCTATAAGATGTCTTCTGAGGTATTTGAGACAACGACGATGATGAAATCTATGTTATCCATCATTAGCACAGTCTTCATATGTGGTTTAGTATATTTGGACTTCTTTCGTGATGTAGGTTTTGTGGGGGAAACCTTTCTTTTCTTGGAGGTCTCAGCTTCATCAATAGGATCCATAGGTGGTGATACTTTGCCTTGTTTTTTCTTGTCTTCTTCTCCTTTTTCCTCTTCTTTGTCTACTTCGTCATCACCTCCCCATCCAGGTGAGTTTGAAACAGTCTCTTCTAATGCATTGTTCAGGTCCTGTACCTCTTCCTTTTTCTTCCTTCTGCTACTGCTGGGTGCATCATACTCTTCGTGAGTAACCATAGGACTTAGTGATTTCTTCCATGTCCTCCTTTGTGAGTTTATAGTAACTCTGCAACTCTTCTTTGTGTTCGTATTCATGCGCAGTGATATAAATAAAATTTATATCTGTGCGGAACTTCACAAATGGTCTGAGCCTGTGCAGGGTGTTCAGTGTCATATGAGGGAAAGACTAAATATCCCTCTTCAACTGTAGGTAGTAGGTATGGAACACTGTGTTTGAATTCCATTGTTTCACCACGTCACTCAAATACCAGAGTGTGGTGAACTTTGCAGCTAAGGGTTTTGATGTCTCAATCTTAGCACCTTCCATCATTTCCCAAGTAATGAAAGTGATGAGGATCAGCAACCAACTGAAGTGGAACTTGTATCCCTAATCCTGAGCTTCACGACAGTCTTGCTCTAACTGGATGATGAGGTAGCTCGCCCAGTTCATTTGTATCCCTTCCACACATTTTCTCGTGAGGTCAAAAATGAACCCTATGACCTGCATGGGTTTGTTCTTTATTACTATCTTATCAGCGATTAACTGGTAGGATAGGTGCACTGTGCCATTCTGAATGGAGGCTACCTTATAGCCTTGCTTCCCCTTTTCCACATATCCATAGGTATCTTTATTTTTCTGCGTCAGGGAACGATCTGCAACCTTCCCTGGATAAAATTCTTGTGGGTCTAGTCCTTGCATGCTTAATACGCTGATCTGATGGATCAATGTTGGATCTACAGTGACACGTCTATCTAGCCACAGATAAACACCATGGAAGAAAGACAACAAGAGTTTAATTCATGCGTTAACCTATTGATGCCTTCCAAAGTGTGGTATCTTCATCACGTTCAGGATAGTGGACCTCACGATGTCCATAGTCCAGGGCTGGGGGATGATCTTCGACTTCTTCCCCTTGGTCTTGGTTAAAAACTTGTGTGGGGCGATCATTCCATGGTTCTTGTGATCTCCCAAGTTGAATTCATTGATATTCAACGTCACTATTTGTCCTAACTGTATTCCTACTGCACGTATCCCCTTCGAGAGGTACATAGTAATCAAGGTGTAGTCAAAGTCCCTCAGGACACTGTCACAACTCACCGCACTAGCTAGAGGTGAGATATAATTGGGCGGGATAGAAGGGATGAGCTTCACATTCGCTTAGTCATCTCGGTTCTTGGTTCATTTCTCTATCGTATCTCGGATGATCCAGATCCATGAGCAGTCGATCGAGATGCTTGCACGCCTCTCATCGATGAGGCATGGACTCCTGTGGACATGACCTTCTCATCCATGAGGTCTATGAGGATATATTCCACAGATTTCTCTACTTCGTTGAAGTCACCCGCATGCACGCTCGAGATCAGGTATCTCATGTCAATGATCAAATACTCAATGTAACATAACAACTGGCGAGGTTTCAAATAGGTACAGCATGAAAGAAACTAGTTCTCTATGGGATCAAATAATCATAATTGGAAAAAGTGTTCTCGGTGAAATGCTCGACAGGATAATAGATAACATCATAACAGACTCCTTCAATGAGTAGGAACACCTCAATCAATGCAATTCCATCTGTTATGGGCTGATCCTAATGGTCTAATGTAGATCTTTCTGGCCATAACTACGGTTTGAGTTGTTCTAGACCGTTGGGATAACAGTCGGGATGCCTCCAATGGTCATATTTCTTCATCATGGCGAAGTGCCAATATTCATTGTTCTACTATCCTGGCGAAGTTCGATTTCTACAAAACTTCCTTCTATGAAGTCCTCCCTGGAACTTCCTATAACTTTTCTAACTTTATTTTTTCTTATTGTTGAGCTTTTTGGATTTCTTTCCTATAATATGATTCAGTGGTTTCCTCTTTCCATTATTGTTCTTATATCCTCTTGGCATAGTAACTTTGCATTGTGAAGGGTCTTTCATAGGGTTCGAGGGTAATACTTCTTCTCTTTCTGGGGTAGGTGCTCTACTCTCTTGTACAGACAGGTGTTTCAAGTCTTCCTGTGTTCTTTCAACTTCGACATCCAGATCTCTGGTCCTCAGTAGCTTCGACTGGTCCTCTTGTCCTTCTAGTAAGTGTGATATTCTCCTAGCCATGAAATCCCTTAGTTCTTTCTTTTTCTATTCTAGATCCTCCTTTTCTTGTTTCCTTCGTATCTGATCTTTCTCAATCCAGGTTTTTCCTAGCAAAATAGCAAATGGAGCATTGTTCTCAACAAATTTAACGACCTCAAATTCTTCCTCTATCAAAGTTCCATGAGCACTCATAGATGTCTGGGTAAGTCTTCCACATATGGTTATCATATTTCCTCTAAATAATCCTATTCCTCCTAATGAAGGAACCATAGTAGGCTTTCCCAAAATTTCCCAAGTTCTTTCTGTCATGATATTCACATGTATTTCTTCATCTAAAACACAATCTATGTCCAAGTCTCCTATTCTTGTTTCTATGCACTCCTTCTCTTTTAAGATCTCTGATAATTTGATATCTCTGTGATCATTCAGGGTTTCTTTCATCTATAATAATACAGTCTCTAATTCTTTCTAAGGTTCTATCATATCCTTAGTTTCTTGGCCTGTCTCATGGTTTTCTTGTCTCATATTCATCTTTTCAACTTTAGCAATCATTCTAGGGAAATCCAAAACTTCATGGTCCATAGATTTACAAAAAATACAACTAGGACCTCTACCAGGGCATTCCTTAGCAAGATTTCTCGATCTTCTGCAACTATAGAAAAGATTTAATCCTCTCTTTATTTTGAATGACTCCCAACCTTTCCTCTACTACATGTTGGGATCACAATAGCTAACCTGCAAAAAATTATTTCTAGGATCCTGCATCCATTTGTTAGTCCAAACATTCTTTCTATGCATAGGAATAACATATCTTGCACTGTTATTATCAGATCTACTCATATCCAATCTTCTTTCTTCTAGTTGTGTGCTAGTTTTCAGACTAGGACAAAATCTGTTAGACATACCTAGATCCATTCTTTTGAAAAAAAAAATTTCACTTATCTTACCTTTCTCAGAGCACAAAGCTTTAAGATATTACCTCTTTTCTTCAGATCTGACTCCTTTATTAGCACAGAGCTTCACATTCAAGTAGAATATTGTGCAGTAAAGCAACAGATCTATGCACAGAGCTTTATTTTCTTCAATTCCCAGCAATCACAGTTTCATGTCCCAACACCGGAACCATTTGTTGGCACAACAACAAACCCAAGGTTCAATGCTTCAACAACACACCAAAAAAACCCTAACTATTAGCCCTTTCGAAAACACCTGCGAAGCATATGAAGTCTCACCCGAGGTAGAAGCAAGGGTGGTTTCATGACTCAAGTGTCTGCAACCTAGCTTGGACACATATCTGTGATTACAACACTTAACATAACACTTATTAGTTAACATTCATCTATATTTAACCCTTATTCACATCGTAGATTGAAACCCTAGTTACATAGCAACGTAGTATTCAAAAATATCTAATACATCCAAGAACTTAGCATATAGAAATAGATCAGATCTAGCATTCATTCACATTACTAACCATTAAGCTACTATATCATATGCATCTAACTCATATCATTGCACTAAGCATAAATCACATCAATAACATAACAAATATAATGCACAAAGCAACCACAACACAGGATATACGTGGTTCACCCCAGTGTGGGGCTACGTCCACCGACTCTTCTCTTCTTTATTTTCTTCTGTCAATATTCTACAAGCACGGAGCCACAAGAACCCACTCTGCATAGGACATGAGATCTATGTGCACCTCGCCAGATCCTCCTTCCCCGAGCTAGGTTACAACACAAAGCCTCTTTACAATCACTTTCACTTAGCTCTACAAGTTCTCATGCACAGAGTATGCACAAAGCTAACTCAACCACATAGATCCAACTAATCACTTGCACTTAGTACAATATAGAACTTAGCACCACTTCTCTCTTAGACCTAGTGTTATATTTCTTATATCATCTATCTTTCTATTTATACATTACAAAAGGGGCCAAGGCATGGATAAACCCATGGGCCGACATCCCATACCCGTTACATAAACCATAAACCCAAAAATTCCCTAAGAAGGGGATGAGATCCCATGATCCCCACTTCTCCTTGTGCTCTGCCTTCGACCAGCCTGTCAAAGTCCCAAAACTGGTCAAACGTGACCAAGGTTCTACAAAACTTGGTCAAGGGCCAACACCAACTTAACTCCTTCCATCAAAACTTATCCCATAGCATAACCATTTGCATCTATATCTTAGTCAAAGGGATTATGAAATTTAGTCAATGTGAGAATTGGTGCTTGAATGATATTGTTAGGTACCTAATGTATTTTAAATAGTAGAAACATAAATATAGTAATATTACCAGTGGAACAACAAAATGTAGAAAACCAACACACCAAAAATGATACCTTTATTGATAGGAAACAATGTTCACTTTCCTCTTTAAGGGAGAAACCTCCAACATAACAACTCTCTATTAAAATAATCCTCAAGATGAGTCTTTCTCATGCCTACTATTGTTTTTTATACTAATTCTATCTTCTAAAGAACATTCTAAAGGATTATCTTTCTAGAAGCGAAAGCTTCTATTAAGTTTTCTTACATCAGACTTGTTCACAATATTAAATAGGCCTTATTAACTATTGTCTATCTTTATTACTTGGAAAATACATTATTCTACCTAAGTGAGGGGTTAGGGAGGCTAGGTCCCTACATGCCCTCCCCCTTGAATAACAATCATGTTCTCAAGGCTTGAGATGAAGAAATTATTGCAGAATGGTGGTCAGCTTCCATGTGGCATCTTTTGGAGTTGTGTCTTTCCACTAAACTAACACTTCCTTGATGGTGCATGGGTGTTGAACAACATGAGAATATTTGGAAATAATATCTACTACCACCATGATGATTGACTTATTTCCCAATTTAGGTAAGCCAACAATGAAATCCATAGAAATATCCCTCCAAATAGTAGGGGGAATTGGAAGGGGTTGGAGTATTCCTGGAGATTTTACTATTTCTCCCTTATTGCATTGATAGGTATCACATTCAACCACAAAGGTGGGGATGTCATGTTTCATACCATCCCTAAAAAATGAATGTTTGACCCATTTAGAAAGCACCATGGATTTAAGGTATGGTGGATATCGACGGATTTAAGTTATCGTGGATACAGACGGACTTTGTAATGAAGCTCGTCATTTTTCCAAGAGTACTCTGGAGAATCTTGAGACTAGTGTTGCAATAGTTGGATCATGTGAGAAATTTTGGGGTCTTGCATCCATTCCTAGCAAACGACTTGGAGCCAATATGGTACAATGAAGGA
Source organism: Picea sitchensis (assembly GCA_010110895.2). Lineage (NCBI taxonomy): Eukaryota > Viridiplantae > Streptophyta > Pinopsida > Pinales > Pinaceae > Picea > Picea sitchensis. The sequence continues at coordinate 41,894 of SNQJ01S0099436.1, forward strand.
GAGAAAAAAGAGGGACCCTTCTTCTTCATTCAAGTTCCTGGAAAGAGTGTCAACAACCACATTTTATTTTCCCTTCTCGTAAATGATCTCATAATCATATCCAAATATCTTGGCCACCCATTTTTATTTCTCTAGGGATGAAATTCATTGTTCCAAAAAATAATTGAGTCTCTGATGATCAATTTTGATTTGGAAGCATTTCCCCAATAGATAAGGACGTGAGAGATCCATGGCATGCATAATAACCAAAATTTCCTTTTCATAGATTGATTCACCCAAATGTCTCTTTGAAATTTGTTTGCTAGTGAAAGCCAAAGGCCTGCCATATTGCATGAGGAATGCCCCAATTCCTTCCTCCGAAGCATCACATTCTAGGACAAACTTTTTGGTGAAGTCGAGAATTTTTAGTACATGGGTCATGTACATAACCTCTTTCAAGGCGTGGAAGAATTGACCAGCTGTGGGAGTCCAAGTGAAAGCATTATTTTTAAGGAGAGCAGTGATATTTGCTACAATTTTTCCATAATTCTGAACATACATGCAATAATATCCCACTAAACCAAAAACACCACACATTCTCTTAAGAGTTTTAGGGCGAGGCCAATCCTTCATAGCTTCAATTTTCTTAGGATCCACCCCCATGCCATCCTTGCCAACAATATGACCCCAGAAATCCACTTCCAAGGCTCTAAAGGAACATTTAGATTGTTTGAGGAAACGTTTGTGCTGAGAGAGTATATGGATAAATTGATTCACATAGGTGAGATGGTCTTGCCAAGTTTTACTATAGATGTGAATATCATCAAAGAAAACTAATACAAAATGATAGAGGAAAGGACGAAAGACATGATCCATGAGACTTTGGAAAGTGGAGTGAGCATTACACAGGACAAAGGGAATGAACAAGAACTTATAGTGACCCTCATGAGTTCTAAATGTAGTCTTTGGAATGTCTTACTCTTTCATATGTATCTAGCGGTATCCAGAACAAAGATCAAGTTTAGTAAAGTACTTAGCACCGCTCAATTCATCCAACGGGTCATCAATGATAGGAATGGGAAATTTGTCCTTGATGGTGAGTTTGTTGAGGGCGCAAAATTCTAGACACATGCATCAAGTTCCTTATTTATTGAGTACCATGAATATAAGAGAAGAGTAGGGTCTAGTACTAGGACAGATAACACCTTCTTTGAGCAATTCTTGAACATTTTATTCAATTTCATTCTTCTAGGAAAAGGGATGAGGATAAGGGAGAATATTGGGAGAAATATT
>SNQJ01S0099437.1:3258-31022 GCA_010110895.2 Picea sitchensis
CAAACAATCTGTAATCAACCTGTACCATAAACAAGTGCAACCAACCATGTACCAAGTATGTACCAATCATGTGTCAAGTACTCATCAACTATGACTCATCAATATGTATTGATATCATCAACTATACACCTCGTGTATGTGCCAACTCATCAACTGCTTGTCTCGACCATGTACCCAACATGTACCTTAACCAAAAGCCATCATCAATTTCATCATCAAAATATGATTTGTAACTCTGTAATAGACCTGGTGTATATGATCACATACCTGCAAACCTTACTTAACTTTAACAATAAAAGACTGGTATTTTCATCAAACGTTTCTTTAGTTTCACATGACTAGTTTTGGATTAGTCAACAACCCTAACTTGAAATAATCATAACTTTGTACATGTAATGAATAAAGATCTGAAACTGATACACAACGTTCTTCAATGTGTTTTATGCAATTCCTCCAGGTGTCAATACTTGGAACCTCTCAGAAAAGGATTTATAGCAAAAATGACATACCTTGCTAAATTCTGGCGTATTCTAGAGATCGACCTTGTAGAGCATGTCCCACATGGAATATTTGTTTAATTGATCTAAACCTGTTACAAAGTATACTACAGACTGTACTATAACCAAAAAAGTTGGTCTTACTGAATTTGGATCTGTTATGAAGAAGTTATGACTTTTTTACCCGAAACACTTGTTTTAGACTAGTTTCAGGACTAGCCACAAACCCTATTTTCCACGAAGTGTAACTCCAAAAACACAACGAACCACAAACTGAATTATTTACCACATATACTTGGATATGTTTTATCAATGGCATAGAAATTTCATGGTCTAAACCATTCTAGAAAAAAAGTTATTGTGAAAATGGTGAGATGACCTGTAAATAACATACCTTAGAAAACATCATCAAAAGAATTTATCCTTCCTTGAATTCCGGCCTTATTTTCTTCACCTTCCCTCGGAAATTCGGCTTAGATATCCCTTGGTTACATCAGAAACCTATAGATATACAATATGCTCAAGTGAAATTAAAATGAGAGATCCTTGCCTCTTATTTATACTCTCCAAGTAGCTTCCTTAAAAACATCTTCTAGGTCACTTTGCCCACTTTCCTTATTTTAGGATTAATCCACTTTTAATTTCTCCACTAAATTTATTATTGAAATAATTTATTTTGTATTCACTTTGAATTATAATACACTCATCACTTCCCTTTATTATTTACCTTTTAAAATCTCTTAAACCACTTTCACTATTTTGACCTTTTGGAGCTTCTAGATGACATATGAGGGTCCTCCAACTTCGTAAGGCCATAACTTTCAAACCATGAGGAGTTATGTGACATTCCACATACCACCAGAAACATAATGACATGTACTATCCATATAGAATAGTATTACCTGAAAATATATCAAAACTCATACCATTATCCATCAAACAAACTTGGGTCCATTACCCAAACCTGGGTTCTCCAACTTCTCATGGCCATAACTCTCTAACTGTGAGGAGTTATGTGATGTTCCACATACCACCAGAAATGGCATGAAAAACATTATCAATATAGGATAGTTTCACCGACAAATTCACTGACCTTCATCTCATTATTCCACAAATAAGCATGGGTTCTCTAACCATAATTATAGGATAACTCAATCTGCAAAGAGTCTTTCTGTGAGGGATTTCACCATAAGGGGAACACTTTGGAGTTCATCCATTTGTACTTATTATCAACCATGACAAGACAATAATGAATCATCAAACAATCTTGGGTCCATTACCTCGACCTTTGTGCTATCAGGCTTTCTTCAAGGGTTGTTATCAATGACAACCAACCTTAATCAACAAAATCTTTCACCTCCTTGCTGGCCTCTAGGGTTTCTTGACTCAAAACTCTCAAAACTCAAGTTGTAGAGATCAAGTGATCACAATGAGAAAATAAACAAGAATGAGGAGTGAGGCACCACCTTTCTCTTTTGTACCTCCCAATCTAATTCTCAGTTGAGCTGCCTTTTTTCTTTTTACTAAGGTTGTGATTTGTTCTTTCACTTACTGCTCTTTTTTTCCTTTTTACTAAGGTTGTGATTTGTTCTTTCACTTAAGTTACCTTCACCTTCTTTTATTCTTGAAAGTCACTTTTTTAATAAAATCACTTTAATCCCTTAAGTGAATTTTATTACCTCAACCCCTTACTCCATGGGACTATTGTCTAGAGGGGTGACTAGACTAGTTAGTCCATATTTGTTGTTGTCAAGGAGAGGGGAACATTACAACATCCATTCCAATAATCTTGTAGAAGGTTATGGTATTCTACAAGGGTTGAAGATTGCTAAATCACTCAATATCTGGAACTTGGTTATGATTGGAGACTCTTTTCTCATCATTTAATGTATGCAAGAAGGAACATTATCATAGACTCTTTGCTCATCATTCAATGTATGCAACAAGGAACATTCTCATTAGATGTGATATTTTCCTCTTTGCTTGGTAGAATAAGACATCTTAGTTCTTCATTCTCCACTTTGAGGTTTTATGTCTTAAGAGATAACAACTATGAAGCATGCATTTATGCACTCATGGCCGCTAGGAAAAAGGAAGGGACTTTAATTATCAACAATGAGGTTACAATTGAACCCATCCATTAATCCCGTAGTAGAAATTTTAATTCTAATGTCTCAAAAGAAGCGAGTCTACAAGTATGAGTGGGATTGGAAATGGTCCTCCTAAGTCAAAGAGTATGGAACCCATGGAGGGAAGGTCTTAGTTAAGAAAGACATCATGAATGCAACTCCAACAATTGGAACCAATACTCCAAATTGAAGATTGTATTTCACTTCACTTTTTGTTAGTTATGTTATTTAAAGTTGTAAAATTGTTAAGTATTTTCTACAAGTTGTTTACTTATCAATATGAAAGGATCATGATGTTCTCAAAAAACTCCAAGCTTGTATGCCACCTTCTTTGGGTTGTACTCAGATAATGAGTGTAAAGGCTTGTATGCCTTTCTGGATAACCACCTTATTTGGACTATACTCATATGATCGATTTTTTTTGGATTGTAACTCTCATTAGAAACTTGATCTTAGTCCTTTTTATTATATATATATTCCACTTGATAAAAGTAACCATAGTGACTATATAGTCAACTTCTCACGCTGGATGGTGATGCACATTACTCCTTTGCTGAGAACTTTCAAAATATTTTCATGGAAATAAGATTATCACTGGTTATGCATCACTCAAACCGACTTCTCAGGCTGTATGGCGATGCACATTACTCCTTGCTGAGAAGTTTCAAAATCTTTTCATGGAAACAAGATTATCACTAGTTATGCATCACTCAAACCGACTTCTCAGGCTGTATGGTGATGCACATTACTCCTTGCTGAGAAGTTTCAAAATATTTTCATGGAAATAAGATTATCACTGGTTATGCATCACTTAAACCAGAAAACGGAAGAGTTCAAGAGTATGAATGTGAATATAAACCTAAACCAAAATTCCAACTTTGGATAGCGACTTTTGTCATTGAGAGAGGGATGTGATGGGGACTTCAATACGGGGATTCGATACCCATCTATCCAGAGTCTCCTATGTACCTGAAATCCATGAAGGACCAACTATATTATTTGGGATTCTGTGAAAGATGTCTAACTCCGAAGAGAAAACTTAGTTGTTTAATTCTATAATCATATTTGAACGTTACTGTTTACAAAGTATTAATATTATATTTTAATATAGATTGTTGTAGAATGATGCTATGACAATTCCTTCCCTCATGAAATGTTTGTCCTTTTTCAAGATCATTTTGGAGAGAGTGAAAATGAGATTGAAACCATAAAGGTGCACTCTTCACTAAATTTCAAATGAGATGAGCTGTCGCTTCATATTTGGGATATTCTGTTGAATTTGTTGTCATTTATACGTTGGAGTAGAACTTTAAGGATAGGTGAGATGGGGATGGTCAAGGTCATAGGGATTTTGTCTGAATATAAAATTTCTTTCAATTTGTTGGTAAAGTGTCATTTTATCACATAAAACATAAGGATAAACGTATATCTTTCCAATAAACTTGAAAAATACTTCATATAACTCGTGTGTTATAATGGAACTTTGAATAAAGTTATTCTTCCTTATTATAATTATAACTTAAGTGTTTCAGGCAAGTAAAACAATTACCATTTAACTCCACTATGTTATAATGGAAATTCTGAATAAAGTTGTTTTTCTATTTATGTTTTATGCAAGGTCACTGGTTACAAATGGAAACTTTGAATAGTTTTTTTCTTATTTATGTTTTATGCAAGGTAACTGGTTTTTATGGTAATGATGTTGAAAGGGTTTAGAAGCTCAGTCCACTCTCTTTTCTTGATAGTAATATGTATATTCAACTCTCATGAATATGTAGATTTTTCTATGAAATAAAATAAAACTGCAACATCTTCATTATTTTATATTTTTAAGAATTTTTTTTAGTGTTTTTCACTTACTTTATTCACTCACTAAAGTTTAGGAAATGATCACCCCAAATTGAATTACTATACCATTATTCAAAGAAATAATCACCCCAAATTGAATTGCTATACCACTATTCAAGTGCTAGTGAAAGTTAGAATCTAATTTTTAGCTAAAAACATCCAATAACATATACACTACTCATTTCTACTCCCAGATCATCCACCTTCAACTTCTACAGATTGAAGTTTCTTCTATTAAATTTTTCAATCTAAAGCTTTTTCTATTAAATTTTTCAACCTCCATTCTTATACTAATCCAAAGAATTAGTATAGAAATACACTTCTTTGATCTTAAACCGCTACCATATAACTGTGATGCTAAATCTTATAACTGTGATACTAAATCATATGAGAAAAGAAAAGAACATTCTAATAACGTCCACTGACACCTTAAGAAGAAAACATCCAAAACAGATGAAAAAACAATGTGAAGAATAGCATTGTGCCCGTTCTTTTTATGGTCATATATTTAAATGATCACACAAATACACTTTGGAATCAATCCTCTCTGCAATAAATGGAAAATCCAAAAACTGAAGCTTCCATGCACGTAATTACCTATCTGATCCTAACATAACATATAAAGCGTCCAAAGGAAGCTGTTCGATACACAGCAGAAAAATTGATCGACACAGAGAAATCCTTCTTGAGAAGTCTACTACGATCAATCAACCCAAATTGCTCGTCTTTTGGTTTCCTTTGGTAGTTGTTTTTAGGTCTTCCCGCTGTGAAACTTCTTTGTGGTGCAGTGCGTTTCAGACTTCAGCTCAGGGACATCAAGACATTCTCCATGGAAGTAAATTGTACAATTTCTGTTCAATTATTTTAGGTCTGAATGTCTTAGCTGTTCCACCTTCATGAGCAGTCCTCAATGTAAGTTTACTGTATGACTTTTTCTTCGATAATAATAGAGTTCAAGATTTTGGAATCTCCATGAATGATGCTCTTTGGGACATTGGTCATGCTTTGTTTTGTGTATGAACTGTTCCCATTTCTTTTCACAGTGACGTGAAGATATGTTTCTTGAGTAAGAGATTCAGCTATACAAATCTCTCCTCTAAATGACTCAAGACGTGCACATATTTTGGAGTGAGCCAACCCTTTCACATTCAATACAAGATAAACTGCGTTTTGTGTGGACAAATTGCCTTCAGCGGTCCCGAGCCCTAATTAAATGACCAAACAGCTCTTTTATATATGTATATACGTGCAGATCACCTCGTTCTCACTTTAATATCCCAACGTGGCAGTACCTGCCCTATTCGTGAACTCTACGTATATAATTTCTCAGTCGTTTTACATCTGAGACCTGCACGGGCTTCACTATGAAGTCTTCTGCGCCTTCGTCCAGACATCTGCTCAGTTTACAGGCCCCTTCAGTATATAATCATGCAAACCCAATTATAACATCGTATAATTTACCGGTATTGGAAAACAAGAAAATGTAAACGGCATTGCCATTTTACCTGCTCTTCCTAGAAGACACGTTCTCAGAGGACATGACCACCACAGGAATCTCCTTGAGCTTCGAGGATTCCTGCAGGTTTTCTTAAAAAATATTCATGTTAGTTACTATCCGCTTCAAAATGATTGAATAAAATTCTCTATCAGCTAAATGTTTGAAAATAATAAAAATACCTTTACTATCTTGAGCAAATCGTAGCCAGACATTCCTGGCATAGAGTAGTCTGTGATTATCATACTCACCTGAAGGTCCTGAATCAGAAACGACATGCTGGACTATATGAGATGGACGAATCCGATCTAACCAACAATTCTATCACTGCATACTGTATGATATTACTATTCTCGCTAGCATAATACATTCAGACGAACATTAATTAATCAGACTTCCTCTTCGATCTACTCACATTTACAGCGTTGTGATCAACTCCTAATCCCAGAAACTCCAGAGCACTTTTCCCACTATCCACTGTTGTTACTGCAATCACACACATGCATACATAATAATCTTTCAAATCACTGAAATGCCTATTTATATAAACCTCCCAATAATAATAATAATCTATTTTAAGATCTCACTCCAGAGTCTACCCTACCTCTTCCTTCTGGATTTGAACTTGTGACTTTAGGAGTAAACACACATTGCTTTGAATCATTAGGCCCACTCAAGCTGTATACAATATTACCTTTGTAGCATGAGTTTTTCAATAGCTTTTCTATCTATTCTACCCCTCCCCTGTAGATTTAAACTTGTAACCTCTTAAAAGAATGCATGTTCTTAATTATTAGACCCGCTCAAGATTTATACAATATTACCTTTATAGCATGAGTTCTTCAATAACTTTTCTAGAACTTTTCGATCTATAATGCTGTCATCCACGGCCAGCACATGAAGCTGCGAAGTGCTCTCTCCCTTTTCTCTCGACTGATCTGAAGTCGAAAGCATGCTATCCTCCATTGTCAACTTTGAACCTTCCGATCCTTTCCTTCCCATTAAAGCTTATTCAACAATGATTCCCACAACGCGCTTACAACAAATAATCTGATCTGATGCTCTCAATATCTATATGGATTCCGGTGCACTAATGCGACCTGGAACGCTACAACATTCTAAAAATCTCTGGGTCGACCAGCCGAATTCATCTATCGACGATCTGGTCAGTTCAAGGGTCGAAAAATCCTATAAAACAGGCTGAGGTGTTGTGAAGGTGGAGTCGGTTGAAATCCAAAGCGTTCAATCAGGCTTCTGTGACGACTGAGATTGAAAATAACTTCGAATATCTTGCATAGATATTTCGGTGGACTTACAACGACCTCATTTCTTTTATATCACAGCCATTTGGGCATCAAAAACCATTCTAGATCTTGCGCGTTCAAGCACCCTCGCATTCTATATGTACAAAAAATACAACCCAAGTTATGGAGAGATAGAATTTATGGGTGATCTACCAACTTTTATCCTGAAAGTCACACGCATTAGAATTTGGAATGCATTTACCAACAGACCGCTTCCAAATCACATCGTTTGAGTCAAATTTTCCACCAATATGAACGACATTTCCATCCCGTTTGGACAGCCTACCTGTCAAAACCCCACGAAATCATTGACCAAAACCCAACGCAATCTTGACTCATAAACTATTTGTTTTTCCTCTTTGATCAACCGCTTAAATCGCACTCAGAAATTCTTCTTTCTGGTCTAAAATATGAATCGTCGCTGCACTTTGTTTGACAAAGTAGATTATCAATTGGGTCCCATAGGTTTCCATACGGTCATCTCCCGGCACTGGCCGTGAGCCACCATTGTCATAACTGCATTTCTTCACCTGCTACATAGCTTGCCTTCAAAGTCTTCACGTGCTACCTACGATAGGTGGAAGTTTCTTTGAACTTTTGGGATTTGATTGATTTTCGTATTGACCAAAAAAGATATGGTCGATTTTCAAAGATCTGGCAAATTTCTTTCTTCTCAGGCTTCCTATATTATATAACAGATTATGTTATGTGGGGGCTGTGATTAGTTAAGTCCGTGATATGTTTAAAGGAATGATTTGAATAATGGCCAGCTACTAATCGAAAGTGGTTGAATCTCTGTAAAAAAAACAACAAGCGTGACAATAATGAAATTCATGAGAGGAACTTGTCACAAGAGTCGGGTCAGGTGGTTGAATCCATGTAAACAAACAACAAGCGTGACAATATAATGAAATTCATAAGCAAGAGGAACCTGTGACAACAGTCGGCTCAGGTCTTTTGGCCTAAAATGTTGACTTAAAATGATATCTATTCTAGTATTCTCTAGTTTTATTATGGAAAACCAATGGTAAGTAGATTTGTTATTCCTTTTATTAAAGAATTTATATTTTAATGATTAGCAGAGTTGTTAAATAATATTTATCTATAAATATGATATCATCTTTAAAATCCATTATAATTATTTATTTATTATTTTATCATTATATTAAAATAAACATATATAAAAATAGATAAGTATAATATAAAAAATAAATAAATTTATCAATATGTATTTTTTAAAAGTTTAAAATAAATTGTATATATGAATATTTTCCCAGGAAATAACAATTGGTTTGTTATTTAATTTTGAATTAAAGACAACTTTCCAATACATATAAATTCAAAGCCATTACAACACTCATTATGAACTTTATTCATGTAATTATGAGAATTGAACATAGGAAGAATAGCAACATTTCACAACCATCCAAATTACACTCAATTGACAAAACAAAAACAAAAAACAAAAGGAATAACATAATGAATACACAATACAGAGATACAGAGAACAAAACAAAATATCTAGTGAACAGTAACCTATATTGAATAAATAAAATAGGTTGAAACTGTAAAATTGCAGAATTGAAACAACTTTCTCAAATGGTTGTAGCTATCTCTAAGAAGATATGTGGCTTGCTACACACATCCTTACAATGAGGCTCCATAGGAATTTTTAACATTACCTATGAATGCCAAAACCCTAGACATCAAAAATCATAACCCTAGAGATGAAACACCAAATTTATGTGGCTTCATGGGTAAGTTGGTACCTCAACTTCTTGGGGTTGTAACTTCTTGCATATGACCTTTTGTTTCCTTTTAGGTGCTGATAGCTCACTGAAATGTCTTTAGAGAACTACACATTGAAGTCATCAAACTCTACTCCGTTTACAATTTGGCTATGGAAAGCCAAAAATGAGTCTCCAAAACGACCCTGGTAGAAGTAAAGAAGGATGTATTGACATGAAAACCTCAAAAATAATCCAGTTGGATTAGGTGGAAGACCACCAATCACCTAGAAAACGTGGGGCTTCAGGACAACCCCGTAAATGTAGAACCAACAATTACAAAGAATTATAAAAGAACGTGTTGAACTAAAAACTCTCAAGAGGAGCCATTGGAATATGTGGTGGCCACCAATATCCACCTCGATCAGTCCTCGCCCCTTAGGAAGAAATGGTATCCATTGGCACTGAAAAGCTCCCCATCGTGTGAGGAAACTTCTTTGGTTGAATTCTCGGCCCGTGAGCCACTTGCCTGGTGTAGGAGCTTCCCTACCTGACAATCCAATAAAGATGGATCCACTCCACGTATGAAAAGCCCTGACTTGTGTGTCCACTCATATCTGATCAACCGGATTCCTATTCCATACGCTGAGCTCACAGGCCAATTGTTTTGGCGATTCTGTTTGGTCCAATAATGGTGGAAAATATGGATGAAGAAGGTCCACATTGAACAATGGGTACAAGCCGAGGAAGGGTGGAGTTTTGATATCAAAATCATTGTTACCCAAAGCCTTGGTGGATAGTGTACGCCTAAGTAGCGAAGTAGGTGGAGCTCCGGGATGTAAACTCGTGAAGGTGCTCTACTTTTGAAAATGTAACCAGATCTTGTATCCCACTTGAAATTGGTGTGGTACCTGGTGTTGATCACGGTGCTTCCTCAGACTTATCATTGGATTTCTTCAAAATCTCGTGGACATGTTGGAGGATGTGATGAATCCGCACAATGAATCCGGTGGCTTTGTCGGCCTCGTGACCAACATGGGAAGATCCTACTTTGTGGTTGCAAGAGGTAGTGCACAATCAATGGGACCCAAGGGTTGAAAACCTAGCCCCACCTAAAATAGGTAATGGTCGATGGAGCCAAGTGGGAGATTCATTGTAGTTGTGCTGAACATAGGGAAGACTCTCATCCCATGTATGCAAATGCTTAGAATGTTACATGCACATGATGTGCACAATTATTTCTCCGATTGATGACCTCTATCAGGCCATCGGTTTGGGGGTGAAACAATGGATTTAGTGAGATTGCGCCCAACAACAGTCACCAAAGACTCCTCACCAAAAAATGTGTTGAGAAACCTGCTATCCTCGTGATCTGAGGTGATGGTATGTGGTATCCCAAAAATGGACCCAATACCCATTCAAAGAAGAGCTTTGCATTATCTCTCGATGTGATGCTTTTCTTGTAGGCTATGATAATAGCCATCTTTCGAAACCAATCAACCACCACAAATACACAATCAATGGTCATGCTTAGTGGATGGAAGGACAAATATGTAACCCATAGAGATGGATTCCCAAGGCTTCTTGTGGGTAGGAATATGGGTGTATAAGACTTGATTATTGATGGTTGTCTTTGAAATGGCACATGTAGTGAAAGATCCGATATACTTGATGATGTCTTGTCAAATTTTTGGACAATAAAAATTGCCTTTTGTAGAATCCACCACGCTTTCTCCATACAAAATGTCATGCCATTCGATTGTAGAGAGCCTCCCAAATCATATTTTCACACTCGCTCTGGGAACATAGGGTGGCCCAAATGGCATAAATGCAATCCATCCTAAATGTGAAAATTAGTGACATTCTCTCATGTACCCAAGAACTGATAAGTGGTGGTGAAGCCCGGTCACAATTAATAGAGCTGGGGCCACTCAGATGCCTCATGCCCATAGGAATGGAGCATTGTGGTGAGTGCACCAACGGGAGGGCGACTGAGCAGTCAACGACATGATTTGCGCTCCCTGTTTTATACTTGATTTTGAGATGGAACCATTACATGTAGGTGGATCACTTTTGATGGCTGCTGTTCTCAACTTCCCCGTCTCAGATGAGCTATAGAGGGTTGTGGATAAGCGTGGATGATTTCGTCTCCCTTTCCCAGGAATGTAATGTTTCCATTTCGACGACAGGCTTGCAAAATGGGATACATTTCTTTTTCATATGGGGTATTTCCAGATGATCCGAGAGCGTCTCACTATGGTATACTGATGACTATTGAGTGAGAACTGCACCGACAACATAGTTGGAGGCATTAGTCTCCACCTTGAATGGTTGTTGCAGATCAGTAAGAGAGTACTGAAGGAGCGCAGTGATTCTTTAGGTCATCAAATTCTCATTTTTGTTCTTTCCCCCATGCTAACTTTTCCTTTCCACCATCCTTGGTTACTGGACTGAAATCCCATGCAATATGGGAGAATCCTGCAACATGAACTCGGTGGAAATTCTCATGTCCAACAGTTATGAAGCTCGGTCAGTGTGGTTAGGGCTAGCTAGTCACGAATGACCTGGATCTTAGCTGGATACACATGTACCCTATGCTCATCAACACAGTCAAGTATTGGACCCTTTCCATGCCAAATGAACATTTTTCCAAGCTGGCATATAGCTTGTGTTGGCGCAAAATGACCAAAACGTGTGGAAACATGCTGCATGTGCTCCTCCCAATTTTGTTGAAGATGAGGATGTTGATCCAAATATACCACCAGTAAATAGTTGGTGAAGGTTCTCAACACATCATCCATCAATATCATGGAAAGTTATTGGTGCATTTGTTAAGACAAAGGCATGACCAACCACTAAAGACCTTCTTTATATTTGAAAGCTATCTTCCATTGGTTGGTTCAGTGGGAACTTGGTGGTAGCCAGACTTTAGGGTCAAACTGTTGAATAGTCTCTTCTTCTTTGACTTGGTCAAGAAGGTCATCAATTTGGGGAATTGGGCACCGGTTCCTAACTATGATTTCATTTATTGCTCTGTAATCAATGTAGACGCTATGTCCCATATTTATGCACCAACAAAATTGGCTTCTACAAGGAGAGTTGTCGATGTGCTCCCTTTGAAGCAACTCTTGACTGCGTTTGATTTCATCATCAATCCATAACGATAGAGTGGTCCACTAGGCAACAAGCACCGGGTTAGGATCAATTCGGATGCTTCTGGAACGGGAAGTGCGCCGGGTATCCTAGTGGGTGAGGAGAAGATGTTTTTATACTCTTTCATGATCCCGTCCACTTGCATCTATTGCAAAGAGAGGCTTTGTAGAGGTTTCCGATGCGCAGGAACTTCTTCTTACTACGAAGCATGTATCATACAAAGATGAACTTTGGTCTTATGAAATGACCTTTTTTTTTTACTGCATTGATTAACATAGATTAAAGAAATAGTAGTAGGCTACATGCCATCGGTATCCCGTATAAATTGTTTCTTACCAAAAGTAATAATAACATCACAGGTATAGACTCATACATAACATGTCGCCTACAAATATGGATGGCCTAAAAGAACATCACACAAAATTCAAGGGGAGAAATATCACACCAATACCTCGTCTTTGAAGGCTTGATGTTGTAGGACATATGACATTGTTGGCTAACGCCAAGATCTCATCCTTGGGAAATCCATCCCGATAGTGTAGGGATGCGGGTGCGTGTTATCGAGTAGGTCCAACTCATCATTGATGACTTACTGAAATTAGGTTCTTTTGATTATCGATATTAACAATTAAATGAAGAGGATCCTCCTTTACCCACATCTTGTGAGTTAAAGAGTCGCTCCTTCTAGTTCTTCTCCGGGTTCTGGCTGAACTTTTGGTTGTAGCGACAATGGCACTAGGTTCAATATCGATGATCTACTTCCCAATTTATGGATTTGATTCAGAGTCAGAATTCCACCACTCAGAAGCCTTTTCATCTCACCACCGCTGACTGTTAAGGACATTCTTCAATGTTGTGCCAAGGGATTTTATGGTATCTACACCATTTTCTCGTCCTTCTTAGACTTCTCATTACCATTATTGGGTTGCGGCTTGGATTGGTTGTCCTGAGAGACCATCTTTCTCTCTCCCTTTGTTCTTTGTGGGTTGGGGACTTTTGACCTGCTTCATTCATGAGGAGTTTGCAGATCCAAACTCTCGCCTCTTCTTCTTTAATTTCTGCTCGATCTTAAAAACATATCTATAAGTCGTACCTAATGATGCAATGGCCATAAAATCAATTTTTGTTTGAATGTATCTATGAAAACTGGTAATATTTGAGCACCATATGTCATCCAGAAGCCTTGATACCCAATTTGGTGCATGTGGTATGGAAAATATTGGTGAATCGGCTCTCGTTTCTCTTCCTCGACTCAAAGATGGTCCATGTTGTGTACTGGTACTCGTAGCTTCAATAGGGTAGTATTGTTCTTTAATGGCATCCCTGAAGGAATCCTACGTGGGGAAGACCACAACATTTCAGATTCCTCTACTTCACATCTTTGCCAGAGAGTAAGTATCCCACCAGTCCCACATGGGGATGACCTTGAGGAGTGAAAACTAATCTTTTCTCGATCAAAAGTTGTGGGATCGAAATTCACTTCCTTCGAGCAAATTCATCCATTTATCTACAAAATCTGCATATATATCAACTCTTCAAATAAATCAAGCAGAATTGAAACAACTTTCTCGAATGGTAGTAGATATCTTTGAGAAGAGATGTGGATTTCACGCGAATCCATCCGGCATAATGAGTATAATGAGGCTCTATAGGAATTTTTTAACATTACTCATGAATGCCAAAACTCCTAGGGCATCCAAAACCTAACCCTAGAGATGAAACACCAAAACTTATGTGGGCCCCGAGCAAGTTGGTACTTCAACTTCTAGGGTCATAAATTTTGCATACGACTGCCATTTTAGGTGCGTGATATTCAAGAAAGGTCTATTAGAGAACTACACATTATGTCTTCAAACTGCGACTCTATTTACAATTTGACTATGGCAAGTCAAAACACCGCTTAGGCCCTGTAACGACCCTAGAAGCACAAAAAATATGTACTAACATGAAAACTTCAAAATAAGCTTGGATTAGGTGGGAAACCACCAATTCCAACTTGAACCACGAGGGATTCATACATCCTCAGAAGTGTAGAACCCATTTACAAATAATTATAGAAGAACGCGCTAATTAAAAAAAACTTTCAAGAAGAGTCAGTTGGAATAAGTGGGTGGCCACCAATATCCACCTGAATCATTTGAGCACTTAGAGTTTTGAATGGAGGGCATGTCATATGCCTTATTCCAGGAATCCTTTGTCAATTTCCTCAAGGATGAAATCTGGAGCCTAGGTGATCATAACTCACCCCTCAAACTTGGTTGGAAGAAAAATAACTTTCCAAGGAGCAACAACAGGTCATCTTGGCCTACAATAGAAAACCCACTTTTGTTCCCAGTCCAAAACCCCCCACCCCCGCCTCCTCAAGCCTCTCTTCTCAATGTCTAAAAATTAACAAGGGAAGAAATGTTTTAACACCAAATCAAGGGTCTTTATAAATACTTCTTTCCCATGCACAAGTGTAACAACATAAAATTTTTATGGCCATTTTAGAGGATGTTTCTTGATGGAGAGGTTGAGGTTTCACCTGAATATGAGCTACCCAAAATAGATGATCCCATGTTTCCCTTTTATCCTCTTGAAGTTGAACCATTGATTTCACTGAATGCTCTCACTGGTTTTTCTTTTCCCCAAACCCTCAAATTTTGATTGGTTACATTAAGCACGGGAAATTAATCATCCTAGTTGATAGTGGAAACATCATAATTTCCCATTCATCGCCGCATTTCATTAAGTCAATTTCAGATTCGTATACACAATTTTCAAATCATGATTGTTAATAGTGGTTCCATGAAATGCGAGGGGTATTGTGAAAATGTGTGCCTGCCAAATTGGTCAGTATAACCTGAAATATCAAATGTTTGCTATTGACATGGGTGGTTGTGACATTATGCTTTGTTCTGAATGGTTGCACACTCTTCGCCCCATCACCATGGATTTTAAGGAATTAATCATGCAATTCCTACTAGGAAGGAAAAACAATGTAAATTTCATTACAGTAGGATCTTCGGAGATCATCAGTTCCTATTGAATGTAAAATCTCCTCAAAAAGGGTCTTTATGACATTATTTCCCAAGTCCATTCTATTCAAGTAGTTGAGAATCTCACCCCATCTTCAAGCCGATCCCTTCCACCATCACATTATTTTCCAAACTCTCCAGGGCCTTCCCCCTCCTGCGAAGACCATGACCATTTCATTCCTTTAATCTCTGGTTGTCTTCCTACTGTTATCCTTTATGTCATGCTTGTTAAAAATGAAATTAAGAAAATTGTCCAAGAATTTTTAGAAGTGGGTGTTATCCATCCCAAAGCATATCAACCCCTATTCTTCCCCTATTGTCTTGGTCCTCAAGAAGGAAGGAACTTGGTGCATGTGTCTTGATTTTGTGCCCTAACAAACTTACCATCAAGGAAAATTTCTATTCTATCATAGATGACCTTTTGGATGAACTCAGTGGGGATCAATACTTCACCAAACTTGACCTATGTTCAAGATACCACTAGATAATGACATGAGAGGAACATATCCCAAAGACCACTCTGGCATTCATATGAGGGCCACTATGAGTTCCTGGAATCATCTTCTGATCTCTATAATTCCTTCCACTTTCAAAGTCTCATGAATCATGTCTTCATCTTCCTCTGTTAATTTTGTGTTAGTTTCTCTGATGGTATTCTCATCTATAGTAAAATTCCACAACACATCTCACCCATGTAGATCAAGTTCTTTATATCCTCTAAGCACCAACGTTTCCTCAAACAGTATAAATGTGATTTTGGCGCCTTTGAAGTTGAATACCTGGATCATTGTTGGAAAGGATGGTGTACGAGTGGATCCCAATAAAATTGAAGCTATGTAGAATCAATATCTCTCCTAAAACTCTTAAAATATTGTATGGTTTCCTAGGTTTAATGGGCTATTATCAGAAGTTTTTTCAGAATTATGGAAAAATTGTGGTTCCCCTCACAACTCTCCTTAAAAAGAATGTTTTAGTTGACTCTTGCAACTGACTAATCTTTACAAGCCTTTAAATAAGCTATGTGCACTACTCATGTAATCGCCCTACCTCGACTTCTCCTAAGACCTCTCAAGTTGGAATGTGATGCATTTGAGAGAGGAATCGGGGTAGTCCTCATGCAAGATGGATGAATCTTTGGCTTTCACCAACAAATAGTTTTTGGACTGACATTTGGGCCAACCAATTTATGAAAGGTGTTGGTTATTTTTTCATGCAGTGGATCTCTGGTGACCTCATATATTGGGACAATGCTTCCAAATTAAAACGAATCACCAAAGCCTCAAGTACTTCCTCTAACAAAACATTTCATCCCTGGAGTAAACAAAATGGGTGACCAAGTTGTTTGGATATGATTATGAGATTGTTTACAAGAAGGGAAATAAAATGTGGTGGCTGATGATCTTTCTAGGAAATATGATGATGAAGGGTCCATTTTCCTCTCTATTCAATATAGTAGATTGTTCCTAAGCTGTTCTCGACAAGAATGGTTTCAATAATTCCCAAAATTTCCCATCATAATCCGTATGGATTCAACATGATAAAAAATTTGGTCCTAATCCAAAAACAATTGACCCTTAAACCCAAGGTGCTCTCTTAGTTTCATCGGCCAATTCTGATAATAATAATAGGCCATTCAAGTTTTACCAAAATTTATGAATGGGTAAAATAATCTTTCTTCTAGGATGGTATGAAATGTGACATCCCGATCCAGATTATTTTCGCACAAAATGAGTGGAGATAGTAAATAAATGCACAACGATATCGCATATATTCAATAAGATAACATAACTATATATCAGAGATGTAACCATAAACATAGATATATACAGTAATACACGATTTCTATTAATGAAAGAAATGTACAGAGACTCAGAAAATACAAAGTGAGCGACTCACAGAATGGTGGCATCTTATCTCTAAGAAGAGATGTGACGCTACTCAGATTCACAAGAAGATGGTTACACTGAGGCTCAAGGCCTTTTACAATAAAAAGGAAATGCCAAAACCCTAGACATCCGAAACCCTAACCCTAGGAGAGATGAAGTGCCAAAGTCATGGGGGCTCTGTTGGGGTAAGTTAGAACATCAACTTCCTGGTCTTAACTTTGGTGACACGATTCGCTTTTAGGTGTGTGTGATAGCCTGTTGGAAAGGAATTATCGAGGAGATTCATTTGGGCCCAATTTCACCTTCAAATATCATTGAGAATCTCGATCTCGAAAATCATTTGGGCCTCAAATGGTCTCCCCCCAGAGGTTAAAAAATTCTCCAAAATAGTAAATTGCCAAATTGCTAGAAAACTATTTTGATTAATCAAAAGGTGGGTGGCAATCGATATCCACCTAGATCACATCCTCACCTTTGTGTCCAAAATGTGATACATGTCAATGAAATAAGAGAGAGAATGTCAAAACTCCTAGTACACTCCAACCACTTCCACTTCCACCTACTATTTACCATATATTTCCATGGATTTCATTGTTGGCTTACCCAAATTAGGCAATCATTCACCATCATGGTGGTAGTGGATCATATTTCCAAATGCTAATTTATGTCTTCAACACTCGTTCACAACATCCATAGTGTCTCAATTTTTTATGGATAATATCTTTCAAACTCCATGGAAAGCCTCATTCTATTCTTTCTGACCGTGACCCAACTTTTACCAAATGGATTCGAAAGAACTATTTCGTGACTCTAGGGAACTCAATTGCATCTCCACACAATTTATCATCCCTAGATTGATGGCCAAAATGAAAGCGGTCAACAATAAGTGTTTGTAAACATATTTGAGGTGTAACTTTGCGTTTGACAGAAAACATTAGTGGGTTCAATGGTTACCCTTAGTTGAATTTTGGTACAACACCTCTTATCATATCTCCACTTGCATGACTCCCTTTGAATCTACAAAATACACCATCGGTTCTCCCATACATGTCAGGTGTCTCCCAAGGTTCAATAGGTTGACTATAATATTACCGTTTGCATGAAAATATTTGTACTCTCAAAGACACTCTATAATGTATTCAAAATCGCATGAAACAACATGATAATGGTCATTCCTGAACGCTTCAATTTTTAGAAGGATCAAGTTTTTCTTTGCCTCCAACCATACAAGAAAAATTCACTCAAATCCCAACAATGTTAGAAACTTGCACCTCAAATTCCATGGTCCTTATACTATTATCAAACACATGGGACCAATGGCCTATCGATTAGTTTTTCCAATCACTCCAAGCTACATTCTATTTTTCATGTCTCATGCTCAAAGAAAATGATTGGCACCAAATGCCACACCCAAACCAATCTACCAGAGTTGGATGAAGAAGGTTCCATTTTGGTTGTAGCCACAAGATGCATAGACCATAGAGAGCATCGTCTTCGTTAATGGACCATAAAGAAAGTTTTGGTTCATTGGAAGTGTTAACACTTATTTTTACCTTATAATTTCAAGCATATATATATATATATATATATATATATATATATATATATATATATATATATATATATATATATTATTTATAAATCCTCATCAAAAATATGATGTGTGCAAAAGTGATCTAATTCTTAACTATCCTAGATATCATATATCAATTACATGTTAAAGTGCTCGGTGCTAAGTGAAATTACAAGTGCTTGATTTATAAGCAAAAGATACATGCACATGTGTCCTATAAGTAAACATTGATATCAATGCCAAATCGTTTGGTTGTTGATAGCAATTAAACCACGCCTCTGTCATCAAATAGAACACGAGTTAGTACCTGATGTAAGCCATGCAACTACAATGAAATTCAAATCAGCGCACAACCAATCAAAATTACGCATCCTACCAAGTGTTTTTGGTTGAGATTTACATAAATGAAGTCTTAGAATAATTAAATAGAGAAAAGACTCAGGTTTTACATTTTTGGAAGCGGTTCCAAAGACAAAGCTTTCGACGGTTTGCACAGGTTTCAAAAGGCCTTCTTAGCCACTGAAATCAGATCTTTCGGCTGCTTATCCTCCATAAATTTTGGTCTCTAAGGCAACAGACAAGCATATGAACGAAAGTCAACAAGGGAGTATACTAAATTCTCAATGTGTTTAAAACATTTGAATGAAGGTAGATTGAGCCACATGCTATGTACATGTATCGATAGCACCAGTTCATATAAAGCACCAAGAGGAGAGCATGCAAGCATAAAAAATACAAGGTTCATGCAATAGCAGAGGACATCAGATTGTGAAGAGGTGTCGGGTCAGTGATTCAGAAGTTATTATCAATATATTGGTACCGGAACCATATTATTGCAAATGATAATGGAAATCATGAGGTTATGGTCAGTTACTTGTTGACAGGCGAAATTGACCGTCCACCAACTGAGAGTGGAACTGGTCCGAGGCTGTCTAATAACCCAAGCTGTTTAGAATGGACCACCCTTGACGAGTTTAACGGCTCCGTTGGCCACCATAAGGTCCTTCGTATGGAACCAAAGAGAAATGATTTGAGCCAAGAAATCTAAAAGGAAACTAGAAACTAATAAAACAAAAGACAAATAACTAAAACTAATAAAGGAAACTAGAAACTAATAAAGCAAACCAAACTAACTACACTAATCTAACTATAAATTACTAACTACTTATATATACAAGATACTAACTATGATTATATTAACTCAAATCAACTACCTAATTATCAGCTATGCTATTCCTTATTCACAAATATACAATATGGACAAACTACAGATTTGATTAAAACCGAAAACTCATGTGATCGCTGCCCTTAGGACAGCCAAGGATCTTTTATCTTTATGTTTTATGAAAAGGGAATACAATCTACTGAAATTAAACAATCTAATCTATCTTACTAAAATTAAACAATGTAATGAGTAATCTATCTAAACTATCATTTATATTAAATTACTTAATATAAACAGTAAACATCTAACTAATTGACCTTGAAACGCTCCAAGTTCGCCCTGTGTAAGACGACTTCTTAAGCTGGTTGGAGGAAGAAATTCACACCATTTAGCCCCTTAAGCTCTCGAAAATGATCAGCTATGCCGCTTCTCGAAGTATGTTACAGGACAACAAGACATAAAAAGAAATCATAACAGTTTTCTGATGATAAACTCCTCGCAATAAGGGAAACCTATTATGCAGAAAACTTATATAAATAATTCAGCTCTACGAAGAAGACACAGCTATCTTTCATAAAATGAATCAACAATCAGTATGTTCTTTTTATCTCTTAAGAAGGAACAAGATATGTATAACTGTAAGAAATTATATCATATGCATGTGATTTAGATAACAAAGTAATACTAAAACCATAGACAGAATGATATGGCTAAAACTTGGAACAAAGTGTCGATATTGAAAAGCAAAAGCTATAAAAACGCATCAATTCTCGTCACTTGAATCAGAGTTACATATCCATGTTCTTCCACCGACTGATGATGATGGATTATTACCAAACCATAGGTTTGATGGCAGGTTTCTCACAAGGTAAAACATCCTGTGAGTAATAGCAAACAGTTTTACAAAAATCTGGGAATAATCCCAAAAATCTTTTAAACTAAGTAACTAAAATGAAAATGAAATCTTTGAAATATCTTCCAACCGCCCCCTACATCCATAACAAATTTCGAATTTACCTGTAATAGACATAAAAAATCAATTTAGAAGAATATTTTATTAAGAAATAGTAAAAGGACTTATAGATTCTTAGCTTAATCTTCCTCGACTGTGAGCTGGTCTAGAAGAGTAAATGGGACCGATATACCAAGATCAAATCCAATCCAATCATTACAAATTACAAAATGATTTAGAAAATAATCCTTTAATCAAATCAAATCAAATAGAATACAATCGAGACAGAATAGGAATACTCTGTTTTCCCAATCATCATAAAATCAAATCAAATCTTAATAAGATTGTTCCATGAATACAATTAATGGTGATCAGATCAAGTATGAGATAAAACAATCATTATCGGTTTCAATAGGATCCAAATCGTTTAATCAAAAAGCCAAAAATGGTCACGATAAAAAAGGCATAACTCTATCCATAAATCTAGTCATAGACTTTATATGCTGAATTTTCAACAGTTCATAGATATGGTCATAATTGTCATCGACTAGTCATAGTAATTCAATTGATAACTTTTAATTAAAATCACAGTGTGTAAACAACCTCCATGGTAACCGGATGAAACTATATCAACTCAAAAATCTTTACTAATACAATGGATAGAGGCATGATAAAACCCACAGATTCATGAATTGAGCATTAATCACATCAATCTTCACGGAGTTAATAATAGAAACAACATCTAACCTTTAAACCAGAATCTAGTTCGAACAAGTTGCAATCAATGAGAATCAACTCAGTTACGATTCGCTATGTATCCATAGAAAAATATGAATTTGGTCGAAATGAAAATGGAACAATTAACCCATTTATCAATAATACTCATATCATAACCGAATCGAATTATACCATTGACTTGATTCAAAATTTGGGATACCAATCAACAGACTATTTTTGAAAATATTAAAAGCTTGTAGAACATCGAAATTAATTTAAAACAATCATATCTATTCGATGATTCATCGAATCAAACCAAATCCAATCGAATTTAAACGATAACCAAACCGAAACAAACATTATATACAACTAAGCATGCTTATCTAACAGAGCAAGCAAAGTATGTACAGAGAGTAATATAAATGAGAAATATACCATCATAGCTGCTGGGCCTTATGTCAATTTTTAATTGATAATTGCAGTGGCAGACTCGACGCTTTTGAACAGGACTGAACCCGTGGTTCGTTGTTTCTTATCGGAAGGTTTCACCTTTGCGTTCTTACCAGTGAGCTTTGCCACTCTTGGTTTTCCAACTCGATCCTGGATTGCAGTTTCGCGACATCCAAATAGTATCTTTCAACCCACAACCAACATTGATCACGGCCGGCAGCAACAGGCTGAACAGAAGGGGTTTTTGATGATTCACCGAAGGTTCCCATGGAGTGGCTCAATACTGTGAAAGTCGTATATCCCCAGAGACGGGGGAGGGAGGTTCCTAACGAAATCTTGAGGCGGTTTGCTACACAATCCTTCGAGTAAGGATATTCTTCAGAGAGAAATCGTTCAATGTCTGAACCAGAGTCCTCGCTAACCACGATAGGGTCTGTTTTGGCAGTAAGTTTAGACTTGTTCCTCGCCATGCAAGAGATCAATCTTGCATTTTTTTCTTGCCTCAAGTATTAACACCAGTCTTCGCTCTAGTCTTTGGGTTGTAGCTTTAGCAACTTCAATCTGTTTTGGCACAGACTTAGGCAAACTTGTGGGTGACTCGGGCTTAGGTCTAGGTAATAAAAACATCATAAGGCAATGGGTAGGTTTGTTCTTGGCCACCATCGGCTTATCTACTACCTGTGGATGGTTTGACTCTCTAAAACCATTACGGCAGATAAAATCATGCCAAGAATCACGATGTGACTCAACTCGTAAATCCAAACCTTTTTGATCAACCCAACATGGAAGAGTCTAGTGTCATCCTGGCTATGCTTGTATCATTTACCCACTTTGAACAGACTTTCGTGCAGATAGTAAGGCATACGAAGTTCAAATCCCATGAAAATCATTAATAAACGCAGGTGGAATAAGAAAATAAACCCATACCTGCCTTCAGAAGTAACGAAACGCTTGATAATCATCAAGATATCATACCAACGTGGTTTCAACATCTTCGCAGGTAACTCAATGCATGAGTTCACTGTGCGATATTGAAACAGTAATGTCCATGGAACATCATCTACCCTTGCAACTTTTGACCATTTTTGTCCCTTTAAGGTGCAAGCCGGGTTGCCGTGAATCGGAGAAATTCCTTCAAGAATTTCAAGTCTGGATATCTCCCCACTTTGGCTCGGCAGCCATCGAACGATAGTGCAAATTGTCGAGCCACTGTGGGGTCATAGCCATCAAACTTCCTTACGAAAGCAAGCCACCCGTGTTGTTCTAGGTCGTTACACGCACCAATGAATGTTAACAGTGCTTGGCAACCATTAGGCTCAGCCCTTACGACAGAAGCCATAACCTCTTTACATGATAGGGTTCACAGTGAACGAAACAATGCAATGAGTTGAAAAGATAGGTTTGATGGTCAAAGCCTCAATAGACCGGAATTAACTGCGAACGTGCGAAGGTGGTGGATTACCACCGCCACGCGATCAGACACTAATCGGTACAGTGTTATCAAAAATGATCGTTTATAATATGCGTATCGGCCAGCAAATATGTGTGTAATCATATTAACGTGCCAGTCAACCGGAGCAGAACCAATACCATGTGTTATACCCATGCCAAGTGTACAGTTGGATTCAAACACCATATCCATCGTGGCAATAAATCGTTCAACTAAGGTTTAACATTAATCAATGCTAATACATAGCTTGGGACTATGAATCATTTCAACGTATTATCAACTTACCAAACAATATACCAAGCATTAACTTGTCCAATATGATTAATCCATGCGCCTTCAAACCATTGCTATTTCTTGAAATGACTTCATTAACTTACCAATGTATTCGTTGCACATTGAAGTGTTTGCATTATGATCTAAAATTTCTCATATAATAACTGAGTGAAAAGTCCATAGAAATAAGGATAAAAGCACTAAGACCAATTCCATTACAACTTTCATAAGATCAAAATAAAACCAATAAATTTTGTGCCCAAAATCTTAGCAATCAAATCATATCCAGATGCGCAATCAAGGTGAGAAAATGCTCAAGGATAAAAGTTCGAGAAAACCTTTAGCACTTATGTGATAAACCAATGGTCAAGTGTTTTTGGAGAAATCGACAAAAGACGACTACAGTTCAAACGATGAAAGAGGTATTTTCACACTTACAGTTGTGAAAATTAAATCGAGACCAAATTGCAATTGTCGAAAAATGAAACAAATGCCTAGAAGCACAATGCGACGATGATTTGTCATTTAACGAGACAAGGGGTGTAGGCAGTGTTTTTTAAGAGCAATTAAAAAAAATGATTTGCTGCCAACAATGGCGACATGCTGGGAGAAGCAGTTATCTCTGTCAAAAGAAAATGAATTCAGATCAGGACATCAGAGAAAAATTCATCTTGAAAGGACAACCAGAAAATCGTACTACATCATTATCAATCCTCTTTTTCAGTGAAGTTTTTAAAAGATGCAAATTAATAACAGCCTTAAAGATCAACAAGTCATGATTTTTATGATAAAGCCTTCAATACTGTTGGCATGGCCACTGCTGCCAGCAGGCGTCCATAGCCTCGACAGGGTTTCCATTTAACCCACTCGGACGTCTTTATCCTGTCAAGAAGCTCCAAATTAGAATAAAGGACTTTAAAAGAGGTTTCTCATAATTTTTTAAGATTTTCATGTACCTGACATTGCTTCGCTGCCAGCAGGCCTATTCAGTACCCCAGCGAAGTTGTCTTGGCGCCATGCTTGCATTTACCCGCTGCCAGCGGACCTGTTCAGTATCCCGGCGGGTTTACAAACACTTCCCACAGCTCTTATTAATTTTTTTAATTTTGTTTTTCTTTATATATATAGCTGAGCGGGGTGACGCTGAAAAATCTTGATATTTTTTCACATTTTTAAACCTCATCAGAATTTTGTGATTGAGTCTTTATTCATCTCTAGAAATGATTTATTTCTAAAACAACTTACTTTGACAGGGAGACATCCTTTTTGAGTCATTCATTTACGGAAAAGGGACAGCGTAAAAAGGTAGAGATAATCACAACAAACTTCTCTTAAAGATTTAAATTAGCAAACTTCTTTCAAACAACTTTTCAATATCATCTTCAGAAATATAATTTACTGATGTTTGTACAATCTTCCAGAAGTTATTTCAGCGATGAGATTTTTCTATGATCTATGTCTGAATGGCTCAGTACATAAGCATGCATATGTTTCAAAACACACCAAACTGATCAATCAAATTAAAATCATAAAATGAACATGAAAGCAAAAATAAAAACAAAGGAAATATTTACATAATATACAAAGATAGAAATCAGGCAAAGTATCTTTTCAAGGCTTGGCCATTCACCGGGTAGGTGTCAAGCTGCCCTTCAAGATTCTGCAAGCGAAAAGAACTAGGACCCAACTTTTCAGCAATCAAAAATGGCCCAAGCCACAAATTTTGAAATTTAGTGTGTTCACCTTTCCCTTCGTGCGGTTTGTCCCACTTTAAGACGAGATCGCCAACTTCAAAATTCCTATCAGAAGCAGAATTAGAATCGAACCAAATTTTAATCAATTGTAGATGTTGATCTAATTTACGTTTGGCTTGGGTTCTTACTTCTTCTAACTTCATCAGAGCATTGATACGGCTTTCTAAAGGGGGACATTCTTCTTCTTGAACTTTTTGCGATAATTGGAGTGAAGGAAGAAGAATATGAGGCGGCAAAATGGATTCTCTGCCATAAATGAGGAAAAAGGGAGAGTTACCTATATCATCTTTGGGTGTTACCCTGTCAGCCCACAGTGCATTAAGTAGTGCATTGTGCCAGTTCTTGTGATTTTCAGCCACAGTTCTCTTGATTATCTTGATCAAGTTCTTGTTGGTTGATTCTGCTAAGCCGTTACCCTGGGGGTAGTAACTCGCGGAATACTTAAGCTTTATTCCTTTCTCTAAGGAAAAATTACTCATCTCAAGAGAGGAAAAGTATGAAGCATTATCAAATACTAAACAATCAGGTATGCCGAAACGAGTGATGATATGCGAGTTAAGAAAAGTGATCACCTGGTTTGTGTTAACAATTCTTAGCGCGGCTGCTTCAGACCATCGAGTAAAGTAATCAGTGGCTGTCACAATATACTTGTGTTGTTGTGAGGACGAAGGGTTAATAGGACCAATGATATCAAGGCCCCATTGCTGGAAAGGAGAATCGACTGTGACGGGTTGCAACGGGAAGGCTGGCTTTTGCAATCGCCTTGATGCTTTCTGACAAATGATACATTTTCGGCACAAGGCGTGGGCGTCTCTAAAAATTGTTGGCCAGTAGTAACCGGCTCTTAAAATTTTATGAGTAGTAGTATCACCACCGAAGTGACCAACAGCTTCTCCTGCATGCAACTCAAGCAAGACTTTCTCTGCTTCGTCTTTCTCAAGACAACGCATCAATATGCCATCAAAATTCTGACGAAACAGTATACCTTTAACCAGATGAAAGGAGGCGGACTTTAATCTCACAGCTCTTCTTTTGGCAGGGTCAAGATGACGGGGTGCTGATCCATGTTGAAGGTAGTGTCTAATATCATCATACCAAGGACTTATGAGATTTTGAGTACAACAAATCATACTATGTTCATGTTTCTCTAGGTCTGATGTGTCATTCACTTCTTGTTGTTCAGTTTCTGCATCAACAACCAATTTACATAACCCTTGGCCTCTCACGATTTGGGCTGGGGTGATTTCTAGGTCAAATTCCTGCAAGGAGGTGACACAGTTGGCTCTTTTCTCTCCTAACTCCTTTTGCACTAACAAATTCCTAATGGCAGGGTAAGGGACAATGACCTTGGTTCTTGACTTCAAAAGATAAGATAGGAAATGCTTAACTGCCTTGAAGATAGCATAGGCTTGCCAATCAACTGCTGGATAGTTAAGTTCAGCACCTTTGAAAGAGGAGCTCATAAAGGCGATGGGTACTTCGTTGTTTTCGGTGTTCTTCTGAGTTAGAACCGCGGCATAGGAACGATCAGAGGCAAAAGTATAGAGTGTAAAGTCTTGAGAGAAATCAGGGCTCATGAGAGGCGGAGCATCAATTATGGCCTTCTTTATATCATTAAAAGCTTGGTTTTCAGTGGGTCCCCAGTGGTATTGGGTGTCCTTCTTTATTAGGTTCTGGAGAGGTCTGACCATTTCAGAGAAGATGGGGACGAATCTTCTCATGAAATTGATCTGACCTAAAAAGGACTGCATAGATTTTTTGGAGGTAGGTGGGGTAAGTTTAGCAATGACTTGTGTCCTCTCAGGGTCAATAATCATTCCATCACTAGACACAATAAATCCGAGTAATTTACCCTGTTCTACTACAAAGATAGATTTCTTGGGGTTCAAGGAAATGCCGAATTTACGACATCGTAGCAGAACAACTCGTAGATGAGCTAGATGATCGTCCTTGTTTTTGGAGTATACAGTTACATCATCTAGGTAGACTACCACGGAATGATTGATCAAGCCTCGAAAAGAAATATCCATTGCTCTTTGAAAGGTAGCACCGACATTAATCAATCCAAAGGGCATTTTGCGATAAGCATAAGTGCCCCACGGGGTACGGAAGGTAGTTTTCAACTGGTCTGGTGGAGACATTAAGACTTGATTGTATCCTGAGAAACCATCTAGTAAGGATAGCCTCTCGAAGCCAGATACTTGTTGAAGTATCTGTTCCATAGGAGGGATAGGATAGTTATCTTTATCAGACGCTTTGTTGAGGTTTCAGAAATTGACACAAAGCCGAATTTCCCCGTTTTTCTTCCGCACTGGGACGAGATTGGATACCCATTGAGTATGTCTGACAGGAAAAATTATTTTAGCATTTAGGA
>SNQJ01S0099438.1:0-13266 GCA_010110895.2 Picea sitchensis
TTGAGTACTTTTTCTGAGGTTTTTCTATGCTATATTGATATTTGATTCTTAACATATGGTATCAGAGCTCAAGGTCTTGGGGTTTCGCTACTACATATGAGACACCTTGGAATTTTCGCTATAATTTGTTTTCTACAATGTTTAAAAAGTAATAGATTGGAGGATATTTAGTAGACAGATCAAGGTACGTTGGGCTCAAAATTCATCTCCTAGGGCCTTATAATTTCAGAGATACAACCTGTACAAGATAGGGCTCTAGAATCATCCTGAACTAAGTCATTGCGGAATTTTCGCTATAAATTTGTTTTTGTAATGTTTCAGACCTTGAACTCCAGAGGGTATTTACAAAAATTTGTAAGGTATCTGTGGTAAAAATTTCAAACTCTGGGTCATCTTAAATTTGTAGATACACCCTGTGTAAGATAGGGTATCTTACTAGTCCTATTGACTAGTCTCAAGAAGGTGTTCCAGGTAAAACAATCGTAACTTATTCCTAGAGTATCCAAATTGAGTGGAGGATATTTAGTAGACAGATCAAGGTACGCTGGGATCAAAATTCATCTCCCTAGGGCCTTATAATTTCGCAGATACAACCTGCATAAGATAGGGTTATGGAATCACCCTCAATCCAGTTTCATTTGAATTTTCGCTATAAATTGTTTTGTAATGTTTCAGACCTTGAACTCAGAGGGTATTTACAAAAATTTGTGGCATCTGTGGTAAAAATTTCAAACTCGGGTCATCTTAAATTTGTAGATACACCTCGTGTAAGATAGGGTATCTTACTAGTCCTATTGACTAGTCTCAAGAAGGTGTTCTGTGTAAAACACCGTAACTTATTCCTAGAGTATCCAAATTGAGTAGGACTAGTTTCATTGATTGTGGACAGTCCGTAGTATTGATGGTGTGAGTTTTATAATTTTATGTCAATTATTTGCGCGGGCATGCTATACAAGTGAGATCTCCTAGAAAGGCCAAAAATTGGGTGTTGTGGGGAAGTTACCGTGAAATTCCACTTGGTACATCCAATTTGTTGGAAATATGGCTACGCTATAGATGACGCAGATGATCAAGGTTGTCATTGATGGCACCTGCTATGGATAACGACAGAACGTTGACCGATGATTGAGCGCTTCAAACACGCATCGCCGAAAACACAAATGTCAATCATAGATGTCAAACGTAGATGCTGAAACACAAAATGTCGTAATCATTTATGCTGAAACGTAGATGCTGAAACACGACTTCTGGAACACGACTGCTGTAACATGAATGCTGAAACACGACCGCTGAACCACGAATGGAACACGATATCGAACACGACCATCGAACACGCATCGCTGAAACATCGTAACGCCGGAAACACGAATCGGCCGGAACATGTGATGCTGAAACACGCATCACCGCTGGAACACGATCACCGGAACATCGAATCGCTGGAACACGATCGGCCGAACACGGATGTCGGAACACAATCATCGAACACGACCGCTGAAACACGCTCGCTGTAATGAGGCGGCATTTCGTGTAGAGGAGGCGTATAAAGAGCCGCCCAGGAAAACTGGCGATAACGCCGCATGGGAAAAGGTAAGAACGACAAAAGAAAAAGGAAACCGGGTAGCTTAGAGTTAAGAAAGCGTAAAGACTTTTAGTCTAAAATTAGACCGACAGTTAAGACAGGGAGAACAATAACGCTGTATGATGTGGCATGAGGAGGCATGCAAAGAGTCAGTCAGAAAATCAAGGAGAATGATAGCATGCAAAAGCGGAAGAAAGAATGAAAGAAAGGGAAACTGCTGTTGAAGTTGAGAAACGCATTGAAAACCTTCCATGTGGTGAATCTATATAATGTCAAACGACGGCCTGTCATGAAGTGAGAAAGAGGCCACCTGACGCAAGAGAAAAGAAGGGAGAAGGAGTCGAATGGGCTCTACACGCGAAGTCGGGTGCCAGGAGATCAAAGGCAATAAAACATAATTTGTGGCTAAGCAGTTAAGAAGATCGGTGATGGTTAAACCGAGCAACGTAGCATAAATGGTAAGTAAGCTATATCATAATAAGCAAATTTGTTTGAGAAAGATTTTTATTCAAGAAACTAGGGTGGTAGGGAGGGGCAAGGAGACGATGTCTCTTTCTCCAAGTGGGTGCTTTGTAGAATATGAAGGTTGCGCCTCTGGCCCGCTTGCGTCAAGTAAAAGCGAAGTTATGCTTTCACCCGCGGGTGCCGATTCGTGGAGTTGGTGCCTCACCCGCTTATACCGGCGATCAGAGGTTGTAGCCCTATGAGTTGGTGCTCATGAAAGATGAGAGGTAACAAAGTTGGTGCTTGTCAACATCTTAAGAAGACGGTTTTTCCCCGGTTGGGTTTCCTCTTGAAAACTGTCTCATACTTGTGGAATGAATGTTGTGTGTGATTGCTGTTCCTTATGCTATATGCTTTATGTTTATAACATCGATTTCAGCCAAGAAAGACCATCAGCCACTAAGATTACCGATTCAAGCAAAAAATGAGCGAGTTCGAGCTAATAATTTACACTAACCGGATTCACCCCCTCTCGCCATTCATAAATTCGTAACAATTGGTATCAGAGCGGGTTTCCTTTAGTGTAAGGAAGATCCCGCAGAGAAATCATGACTAGCCATGATGGTTCAACCAACAAGTAACCTATATTTTTAATGGCACAAATTTTGCCTTCCGAAGGTAAGGATGAGAACATACTTAATGTCCTGGGAGCAGATGTTTGGGAAATAATAGAAACAGGATATACAAAACCAACCGTGTTTCTGTCTAAAGATGAAAAATTGGAGTTCACATTTAATGCAAAAGCTATGAATGCTATTCTCGGTGGTCTAGCTGAATCAGAATTTCTGAAAGTAATGAATCTTCAAACCAAGCAGCAAATGTAAAACCTATAAGCAGCCAAGTGGAGGGAAATGAGAAAGTTAAAGATGCTAAGCTACAAAACTCATAGACTAAGATTTGAACAATTGAGAATGAATGAAAATGAAAACATAAGTAAGTTTTTCGAGAGCTGCATGAAATGGTAAATGCTATGAGGGGTTTAGGAGAAACAATTGATGACTCCACTGTACGTAAAATCTTGAGATCTCTACCGAAAAGATTCAATCCTAAAGTCTCTAATAGAGGAGATGAGTGAACCAAGACATTATCTCTCTGATCAGTTGCTAGGAACTTTTAACCGCTTTTATGAAATGAGGGATCATCGCATCAAAACTCATCTAGGGCTCCCATTCAAGGCGTAAAAGAGTACTGAGTCCGAGATGGATGAAATCGAGGAAAAAATTTGTAAGAAGGTTAAAAACTGGATTAAGAAAGTACAATGGAAAACTACCCTTTGGGTGTTTCAACTGTAGGTGGGGCATTTTGCTACCAAATGTCCTCATAAAGGGAAAAGAACAAAACCCAAATTTTGATGAAGAGAGAACTCCAAGGAAGAAATATAATAACAAAAAATTTACAAGGAGAAAAAGAAAAGTCTCAGGTGTAAATAATGATGATTCTACTGAAACCTCAGATAGTGAATCTTCCCATGAAAAACCAAGAAGATGACTTCATGCTCATGGCCATAGAAGAACTTGAGCTCAACCTGCTCGTAGGATGATATGGATTTAAGGGATATGGAAGGCGGAGCCTAATTTTTGTGCCCTGGAAGAAATAAATGGATTGAGAATAAAGAAAAGAAACAAAAACAGTTATTAATCCAATATGAAACAAATACAATAGACATTCCCCCATTGAAGCTAGAACTTGAAGAGGCTAAGAAAATTGAAGAAATCCTAAAAGCAACAAATTTAGTCGGTGGTGATCCTATGTGAACATCTAGGAAGAAGAAGTTGTAAACTCGTTAAGAAGGAGTTAGAAAACATCAAGCCTGGTATAATCATAATATCTCTAGTATCAAAGCTTCCGAAGAGCTAAACAATATTTTAAAACGCATTAAAGACCCCATGGAATCGGTCTAGATATGAAGAAGAAGCAAAGCGCTAGAGTTAAAGAATACATAATCATCGAATGTGATTAATTTTCAGATCAGCAAGCAGTTGGAGGGTCTAAAATAGAAAATGTTTGAGCATGTCCATTTTCCAATAAAGCAGAATCAAGTAATAAGAAAGAGCAAGTAAATGTTGGTTCAATAAATAAACTCGTACAGCTAGGATGTCCATAAAAGAGGTCAAATGATAGAGTTTAGAATGCAGACCAGAATTTCAAACATGAGAACCAAAAGTCATGTATTATCCTCCTAGGAATCAACCAAGATTCGGTGAATGCTAATTTCTTCAATGGTTATTGTTTCTCACGCTATAAATTTGGGCACAAAGTCAGCAAACCGCTTTTATAATCTCGGCATACCGTGATCGATGTCAAAAATAGCATTATCATCACAAAGATCGGTGGCTTCCTACCAACAGTAAAAGGTGATCAATACTTAAATACTAATCCATTTCCATCTCGGCAATAATGAACCAAATGTTACAATCACTTAACTTTGGACACGAGCTACAGAGTGCAATTTGCAGCTACTACATGCACTAAAACCAAATATACAAACAACAAACATGGATAAAGAAAGATGTCTCCATTGTAACCTTGTGCTCTCATCAGAAACAGAAGGATCCCTGGTACATTGACAACGGATGTTCAAAGCACATCGAGATAAGGAGAAGTTTACACCAAGCCCGAAAGTAGTCGGAAATGTAACCTTTGGAAACAATGCACCGTGAAAGGTCAGAGGAACAGAATGGTTAGTCTGAGCAATGGAAAGGGAAAATGTCAGAACGTATATTTGTAGATGGATTAAAGCAATAACCCATCGCTGTGTTTCAAATGTGTGATAGAGGATGTGGAGTTCTGTTTACTACTAAAGACCGAAATCAAAGAGGTCTCGCCTCGTGAAACGAAGTTGCCAAAGGAGTAAGAATCGTAAAATAATGTTTACATTCTAAAAGAGGGAAGAGAAGAATGGCATCTAAGTAAATATAATGAAAGTCGTGGCTATGGCACAGAAGACCGGGACACTTACACTTTGATCATCCGATAAAACTCAGAAACAGAGCAAAAGTAAGAGATTTTCTAGAAATATCATGTGGTTTTGATATTTTGTGTAAGCCATGCCAAATGGGAAACCTAATTTAACTCAGTTTAAATCAAAAAGTTTCCATCATCAAGCAACCCCTTCGCTAGTTCATATGGATCTGTGGTGGCCCATCAAGAAAGGGAAAGGTACAGCAAAGAAAACTATTTTATGTTGGTTACTGATGATTATTCCAGACTGACATGGGTTACGTTCCTCAAAGAGAACTGCGCTTGCCAAGTTCAAACACTTCAAAGCGCTGACTGAAAATCAAACAGGAAAAAAAAGCTTAATGATCCGACAGAGGAGGAGAGTTCACCTCAAGGCAATTCAAGGATTTCGTGATGAGCATGGCATCGAAGAGAATACATAGCTGTAAGAACGCTTCAAAGAAATGGAGTAGAAAGCATTTAATAGAACAGTCCAAAGAAATGGCACGATCAATGATGAAAGAAAGGATATTTCTCAAAACTTCCGGGTAGAAGTAATTCATACAGCTGTGCACATCCCTAATAAAGCACATTTGAGACCAAACAATGATAAGACCTATATCATCTATGGTTTGAAGACCCGCCTTCTATTGGCACTTCTGTTGTCTTCAAAAAAAATGTTACATCAAGAATAATGATGAAAATCAAGTATGGATGACAGGCTGATGTAGCTGAATCTTTCTAGATATGCTACAAATAGCAAGGCTACGATGCTATAACAAGAGACTGCAAAGAATGGTTGACAGCATCATAGATGCTAAAGTAGGATGAAGAATGTCATGAAGACACCATTCACAAAGATGATGAAGAGTCAAGCTTGATGATGAAGATGAAGAACGGGTCCAAGGGTCACAAGAGGAAGAATCGAGCCAGAGGATGAAGAAGGAGATACCCAACAGCCTAGTCAGAAGCCTTCCGTAATTATTAGAAAGAATCATCCCGAAGTCAAATCATTGGTGATGAGAATAAAGGTTCGTGACTAGAAGGAAAAATTTTGGCAGAATTTGAAAAGTCTCATGTGGCATTTTGTCTACACTGAACCAAAAAGCTTTAATGAAGCATGTGAAGACAAAGAATGGATAGCGTACCTACAGTCGAGGAGTTGGACCAGATTGAAAAAGAATAACACCGATCTTGTGCCTAGACCTTCGACAAGAACGTGATAGGATCAAAATGGGTCTTTAAGAATAGTAAGTTAGATGAACAGTAATGTGATTGTGAGAAATAAGGCAAGACTAGTCCGGTATGGGATATGCCTGTATTGAAGGACAAGACTTTGATGAAACGCTTGCTCTAAAGGGCAAGAATGGAAGTTATAAGAATTTTTTTATCCTATGCATGTCACAAACGACATCCAAAGTATACCGATGGATGTCAAGTCAAAGATTTCGAATGGGAATTTAGAAGAGGAAGTTTATATGGAACAACCGGAAGGATTTTTCTCTCACGATAAACCTGACTATGTCTGAAGCTGAAAAGGCATTGTATGGTTGAAGCAAGCACCAAGAGCCCTGCATGGGGAGACCGACAAATATCTACATAAAGGTTTCCAAGAAAGATTCGGGCAAGACAACAACTGTGATACCAAATCACAAGGCCGATCGGTTAAAAGCTATAGTTTCTATGTTGATGATATTACTACCGCATCTAACCACTCTCGTTCAATGGTTTCAATGCAATGAAATCTGAATTTGAGATGTCTATGTTTGGAGAGCCGTCATACTTCCTCGGTCTTCAAATTAATCAGAATGATGAAGGTTTATTCCTCCCCCAAGAGAAGTATTTGGCGTGGAGTTGTCAGTGTTGCTCAAATGGAAGACACCGCGGAGACACCCATGGTCTGTGGCTGGAAATTGAGCAAATATGATACTATCCCAGAAGTGGATCAAAGAATGCACAGATCTATGATAGGAAGTCTCCATATACATCCTATCATAACAAGACCAGACATAATGCATGCCGCTAGATGGTCGGAAGATTTCGTCAGCCTAAACAGAGTCAATACTATAGTCAGCTAAAAAGAATTTTCAAAATATCCGGAAGGCATCATTCTTATGGTTTGTGGTACCCAAGAAATCAAAATTTTCTACCGATAGCATATTCGTGATGATTACTAATTGTGTAGATGAAAGAAAGAGTACTAGTGGAGGTGCATTCTTCCGGGTGATTCGTTAGTTGCATGGCTAGCAAGAAGCAAAGTTCTATAGCTTTATCTACCACAGAAGGTATCACGCTATACCGGGCCGATGTTGTACTCACGTAATATGGATGATACAAGCTCTTGTGGACTTGAAGGTAACATATGAAGAATCCATTCTTCTTCAATCGCGGATAATAATAAAAGTACTATTAGTGTTTCCAAGAATCCGCCTTCATTCCAAGACGGGCCATATACCTCAAGTATCATTTAAAAGATCGTTGCCAACAAAGTGGTAATGGCCATAAGACATTCCCTCCACGGAGCAGCATTGCTGATATATTTACCAAACCATTACCCAAGGAACAATTTGAATAATTTTCGACAGAATATGGGTGTCCTACTCTCCTCTAACTAATCTCTGCACCTTGTCAGGGGGGGAGCGTGTGTTTAACAGATCACCTGAAAAGACTTTTGGTCTTCATATCGGTGATTGAATATATGAGTGAAGAAAGAGTTGAAATTTTGATTATGAACAACAAAGATTGACATGTATATAAGAAGTGTTTTGGAATAATATAGAAAGACTGCTTTGATATTTATTAGCGCTTCGATTGAAGATTGAAGACTGAAGAAATTCTATAATCAGTTTGAGAAAAATGTCAATGATTGGATCTAATGCACCTCGATAATAACCGCGCAGTTCGTGATGTGTCCGTTCGTGAGCATGACAAGCTTGATTAAAAGAGCGCAAGTCCATAGGATCCTTTCACAAGAGGCCCGGCTACTAAACTTAGTAAAATTGCAACAAGCGAAAATACATAGATATCAACGCCGACATCAAGCCCTGCATTACCGCTGATGCAATAAAAGTCGGGAGCTCGAGGAGAATGAAATTTTAACCCTTTGCCCTGATGTCAGTTGAGAATGAGACATATTGCCATCAATGCCAAAGGGGAGATTGTTGGAAATATGGCTACAACAGATGACGCAGATGATCAAGGTTGTCATTGATGGCAATCGGTTATGGAGCAGTCAAGGATGCTCAACATCGCCATCAAGAATGCCGAATCACGCATCCCAAAATCACAAATGTCAATCACGATAATCAAACGATGCTGAAACACGCATCATTTAAAACACAAAATGTCAATCACGAGTCAAAACGTAGATGCTGAAACACGTAAAATGAATCACGTGGCGTCGAAACGTGATGCTGAAACATCACTGGTCGAACACCAATGTCAAACATCGACCGGCCGAACACTCCATCATAAACATGTATGTCAAACACGCATCACCGGAACACGACCGGTCAAACACGATCACCGAACACTCCATCACCGGAACATCGCATACAACACGATCGCTGGAACATGACCTGCTGGAACACGACCGCCGAACACGGATGTCGAACACAACCGCTGAACACGACCGCCGGAACACGCTGGTTGCATGAGGGTATGTATATATAAAGCCGCCTCAGAAAATCGTGGAGAACCGGGCATGGGAAAAGCAGAAGAACTAATAAAAGAAAAAAGGAAACCGCAGCTAGAGTTAAGAAAATCAAAGACTTTTAGTCTAAAAATTAGACTGGCAGTTAAGACAGAGGAACACAACGTTGCATGATGTGGCATGAATAGAGGAGGCAAGCAAAGAGCCAGCTCAGAAAATCAAGGAGAATGATAGCATGCAAAAAGCGTAAGAAAGAATGAAAGAAAGGAACACTGTTGTTGGAGTTGAGAAACGAATGGAAAACCTCTGCATGTGATGAATCTATATAATGCTACCAAAACGTAGATGGTCAAGGCCGCTGAAGTGAGAAAGAGGAAGCGCACTGGATGTGAGAAAAGAAGGAGAAAAACCTGCATGACAGGAGAAGGACCTGAGAATGGGCTTCAGATGACAAAGCTGAGCAGCAGATCAAAGACAATAAAACAGAATTTGTGGCTAAGAAGTTAAGAAGATCAAAGATGATTAAGAAAGAGCAGCATAGCATAAATGGTAAGAAAGCTATATCAGAATAAGAAAATTTGTTTGAGAAAGATTTTTATTCAAGAAACTAGGGTGGTAGGGTGGTGCTAGGGAGACGTGATGTCTCTTTCTCCCCGCAAGTAAGTGCTTGTAGAATCAGGCACAGCCTTCATTCAGCCAGGCCTGAAGTAAAAGGAAGTTTGTGCTTCCACCTAGTGGGTGCTTGGATTCTGTGAGAGTTGGTGCTGTCTGCCAGTTGGTGCTGGCAATCGAGGTTGTAGCCTCTATGAGTTGGTGCTCAAGGAAAGATGAGCTGCAACGAAGTTGGTGCTTGTCGAACATCTTAAGAAGACGAGGCCTTTTCCCTGGTTGGGTTTCCTCAAAATCTGTGTCTCATACTTGTAAATGAATGATGTGTGTGATTGCTATTCTTTATGCTATCTTCTCTATGTTCATAACTCAGAATTTCACAAGAAAAGACTTACTGCTACTAATATTAATGATTCGAAGTTAAAATGAGTGAAATTGTTAATAATTTACACTAACCGATTCACCCTCGCTAGTTCATACCAGAATAATACCCTTTGATCAGACCCATGGCATTACAGAGAAGAAATATCGATAACTACATAAAATAAATTTTCATACCCGTATGTAATGGAACTTGGGAGATACAACAAGAAATATTGTCTAGCGTAACCACCTCAAAATCTTACAACATGCCACCAAAAAAGGGAACTTCACACCAAATAAGCCTCTAGAAAATTGTACTTGGACTCCTTGATGAAGGTGAATAAATGCGTGAGGGACATAAATGAACTACCAAAGAAGATGGATTTAATGGAAGCTAAGTTGGATACTAAGATGGATTCAATGGAAGCTAAGTTGGATACTCAAGATGATGGTTTAAAAAGGGAGGGATTGGAAGTATTGAAAAATTTCATAAATGAGAAGACACCGGAAAGTGAAATGCATCCCATGAGATTCATGATGTGGACACAAGTAAGGTGAATGAAGAATGGAGAAACCCAACTTTTGGTTTGAAGACCAACCACGCTCCTAAGATTGATATGAGTAAGTTTTGATGGCAAGGACCCAATCACATGG
Source organism: Picea sitchensis (assembly GCA_010110895.2). NCBI lineage: Eukaryota > Viridiplantae > Streptophyta > Pinopsida > Pinales > Pinaceae > Picea > Picea sitchensis. The sequence goes on from SNQJ01S0099438.1 coordinate 10,302, forward strand.
ATACCTCATATGGAGCAATTCTTTGATCTCCATAATGTGCCACATACACAAAAGGTACGATTGCTTCTTTATATTTAGAACTTAATCAATTTTAGAAGTGGTATTCATGGCTTTGTTCTCACAAATCACTAGTCACTTGGACAATTTTCACGTAAGAAATGATAGCACACTATGAGGATATAAGGAGCAATAACTTCTTTAGCCAAATTGATAAATCTCAAGCAAAAGGTTCGCCATCGAAAGCACATTGAGAACTTCCAAAGATTGAATATAAAGGTAACCGGGATATTCCGTGATGAGCACTTGATTGATGTATTCATAGGAAATTTAGCGGATAACATTGAACATGAGGTTCTCCTTTGGGGAACCCAAATCATTGGAGGAATGCATTTAAGGTGGAAAGAAATGTTGAAAGTAAAAATATAGCTACATACTTCAGAAGTACCAATCCTAACATCTATAGAGAGAACAATGCTCCTTCTTCTAAAACACCTCAACCTACAAGGTTGACACTCAACAATTGGAGGAAAGAAAAGAAAAAGGTTTATGCTTTAATTGTGACAACAAGTACGAAGGACATAAGTGTGGTGAGAAGAAATTATTCTACATAGATTGTGAAGAGGAAGAAGAAAAGAACAAGAACCATCTCAAGATGAAAACGTAGAAGCAATTTTGTTTGAAGAGTTGACTCCCACCTATATCGTAATGCATTGGATGGAATTAGTACCTCAAACCCTCAAGATCAAGGATACATCAAAAAGAAAAAAGGTAATAGTCCTAATTGATTCCGGCAGCATCTATAATTTCATTCACTATAAATTAGCCAAAGATCTCAATTTCTTTGTATATCTAGCGCCAGAGTTTCAAGTAATGATTGCAGATGGAGGAACTATCAATTGCTTAGGAAAATGCAATAAGATCAATCTTACTATGGGGAAATATGTAATGAATAGTCCAATTATTGCTATACCCATGGGTGGTGCAGATGTTGTTGTTACACATCAAAATTACTCAACTGGATAAGTGTCCCATGTTCCTCTCAATTGTCGTAAGTGTCACACATTCCTTACAACTTTCGCAAGTGTCACAAGTTGGTCACAAGTGTCGCAAACATCAAACAAATCATACTGCCATGATAACGACACTAAGGAGGCACTTAAGACATCTCATACACTTGATTTGGAGAAGGGAAATTGATTAACTGAAGTCAAGGAACTCTCATCACCTGAAAGGAGCTCTTCAACAAAGGTTTTGAGGGTGAACGCTCCCCTACATTAGCTTTAGGAGAACTAGTGCTCCCCTATAAGGTCTCAGGGAGTGTTATAACGCTCATATGCCCCTCTGAAGGAGCGTTATCCACCCTTGGAGCGCTGTCTCCCCCCTCAAGCTTCCTAGGGAGCGCTATAGCGCTCTGATGCCCCTTTTGAGAGAGCGTTGTCTAATCTGAGGCAATAGTTGGCCCATTGAGGAGAGTAAGGGGAGTATCTTTCAAGTTTAGAAGGAAGTTGCATTCGAATTCTTGGTTCCATCAGGAGATCCCTGATCTAAAGAGGGAGTTCCTCAACTTGTTCTAAAGATAAATCAAGAGGTTAAACCTCTCTTAACCTGTATAAGCAAGCTCTATGATGGTGAAAAGGGGGAAGAATTGCTAGTATGAAACCTATGATCTCATATGAAACACACAGTTAGCCAAAGGAGAGTGATCATTGAAGCTGTTGTCATCCAGGTTGTGGATCTTTCGAGCAAGGGTTAGACGAAGGGGACTTGACGAAGTTGTCGCATTCGCATCTATGATTGTAAGTACTGTTGTCGTTATTCTCATTAATATGACACACTTGGCCTGTTTCTTTCTAGTTTGTGTCTGATCTTACATGAACTTATCGTTGATAGATAGATCTATTTTCAAGCTAATATCAATAGAGTAGGAAGTGGTCGTATCTTGTTTGTCTACAGGGCTCGTCGAGGAGCAAAGGATTGGAGCTCAACTCGGAGCGTGTAGGCACAAGCGTTGATAAATAGGTACTTCTATTCTCCTTCCTTCTCATGTGTTAGCTTGTATATATTTGAAAGGAAGTTAGTTTCCACGTTAAGCATTTTCTGTCTTAGAGTTAGGGTCAAGCTCTTTGAGGCAATCTACCTGTCCGCAGGGAGATTTTCCTACAACAGAAACTGACGACTCCACTGGGGAGAAGCCTCGAATCGAAACTTCTTGTTTTGATTTCTCCTCATTGACCTTGTTCTATCCCTTGATTGTTTCAGACCTAGTTCACTCCTCTTTTGATTGGTTTCATGAGCTGATTGGCTCCCTACCCCATCACACTCAGCCTAATTGTCGAGACTGAACTACAATTTTTGGATTTTTGACACTTTTTGGAGCTTTTTTAACCTGGAAGCCCTGTCCCTATGTTAACAGAGTGCCAACACTTTCTAACATCCTTATACAGAGCGCTATAATGCTCCTTGTCCTTGACAACAGAGCGCCAACCCTCCTTTGGCCAATAAACTTTCCAGAATTGTTTTTTCAGGTTTTTTCCTCTGAGTCTCTCTTGCTGGGTTACATTGTGAATCAATCCTTTTTCTTTTCTAGCTTTGACATCTGTCTTTTTGAAGAACAAACATCTTGTTGTTTGGTTTTTGTAGCCTTATTCACTATTGTTGTTGATTTTTTCTGCCATTTGGAGTTTGAAACCCATGCATTGTCTTTCTCTCCTCTTCGACTGAACGAAAAACGCTAGTGAAGGTCATCAAAGGTCTACATATATTTTCATTTGGTTTTACTTAAAATCATCGTCCTTCAACTTTTCTTTTGGTGTTAAGTTTGATTTCTCTTTGATTGTTTCTTTCCTTTCGCTTCTTGTTTTGATTGCAACGAGAGGGTGTATTGTTTGTATGATTCTTGCTTGTGTTGGTCTGATTTTCATTCATCCAAAAAGATAATTAGCAAGATGAGAATTGTGTTGAATTA
>SNQJ01S0099438.1:17371-43103 GCA_010110895.2 Picea sitchensis
CTCCTTGGTATATATAGGAGACTAGGAGGTATAATTACAACTAATGGCCTAAAGACGACATAAATAAAATAACATTACTAATATAATATGCCCCAATTAAGGGGTAATGAGCCAATATTAGGGATTAACAAATTTTATGACCTTGTTCACACATTTGACTTACACTTAGAAGATTATGTTTCATATATTCCACTAGTAGAACATTTTCTTCCTTGGTATTCTTGTTTCCAATTCTGATTGTGCCCTTTCCAATGATTCTAGTTGAGTTGTCATTTCCAAAGGAGACTGATCCATATCTTTCCTTTCTTAATGTAATAAACATGTATTCATCACCTGTCATGTGTTTTGAACAACCACTATCAACAAACCAACCATGTTTCATGTTTTTATCCTATAGAGCGAGTGTGCATTCTTCATTGTTAAACTGATCCTGCTTTCTTATCCATATTCTCTATTGAGGTTCTTGTTTGTGATTTTGTTGTGATTCTCTAGTAGGAATTGTCATTCTATAATATTTTACCATGTGTCTGAAGTTGTTGCATTTTTAGCATTCCACTTCAATGCTCAATGATTCAAACCTGTTGTAGCTTCTTCTCTATGTTTCATTAAGCCTTATTGGATAACCATTTTGTGCATGAATTTCAAAGTTGTTTCTGTTCCTTCTATTATCTTTCCAATTTATAGCTTTATGTCCAAAATTATTACATGCATAACATAAACCAAAAAATATAGTTTTATACCTGGGAGTTGAATATTTTATGAAACGAGTTACTCTTCCAAATCCTTCTTCATCCTAAGGACTTCTTGATTCTGACTGTTTCTTATTTTGAAATATGAGTCTTCTAGGTGGAGGAGTGTCCTTGTGATCTTCCCTGTAAAACTTATTGTCTCCTCTAACTGGCTCTGCATAGATTCTTGGTTGTGTTTCTTTTTCTGTGGTCTTGGAGATTGAACCTCTTTATTTCTGATTGTATCCTAGCCCAAACTTGTCATGATGTGGCCTTTGACTGTTGATAATATTATCCAAAACTTTTGAACTCTTCTGCATATTCTTTTGTTGAAAGTATTTTCTCAAAGTAACAACCTCTACTTCCAAATTTCCAATGATCCTATCTTTTTCTTCCATTTGTTCTTTGAGTGATTCTTCAATTTTTTGTATTATTCTATTTGAACCTTTAATTTAGTGATCATCTATTCTACTTATTTAGAGTTTTAATTCTGAATGTCTTCTTTTTTGTCTAGTTTTGCCTGGAGTTTCTTGTTTTTCTTATTTTCTCTTTTTATAACTTCTATAGCACTCGACAATTCTTATTTGTAGTCAACTTCTACTTCTTCATACTCCTCTTTGGTTTCTTCATTATTGGAGTATTCTATTTCCATGAATACAACTCTTTCTGCCTCTCTTTCACTGACTTCATCTTCATCTGATGAGGAGCAATCTTCTTTGATGAAAAAATGGTTCTTGAAGACTTTCTTTTTGGTCCTTTTTCCTTTATATGTTTGTTTGTTGTTTGAATCATCATCTTCATTTCTTTTCTTTTTCTTTTGAGGAAATTTTCTAGAAAAATGACCAATACCATTAGAGTTAAAACAAATCAATAGAAGCTTACCTTTATATCTATTTCTAATTCCCTTTTTTAATCTTCTGACAAAGTTGGTCACTTCTTCATCATCTTCAAAGATGACCCTGTTGTTGCTATATTCTCTTTCCTTTTTCTTTGACCTTTTGGATTCTTTGAATGTTGCTTCTTTTATACCTGGATTTTCCTGTTCAGTTATCATTTCACGGGATTTAAAGATTCCATGTAGTTCATCCATGCTTATTGAGTCTAGATCTAATCTTTATTCTAGTGTTGATATCTTAGGATCAAATCTCATTGGATGAGATCTTAGTAACTTTTGAACAATTAGAGATTCATCAAATTCTTCTCCCAATCCTATGACTTCATTCATTGTTTCATCAACTCATAAAAAGTAAGCTGCAATATTCTCATCTTCCTTCATCTTTAGCTATTCAAATTGACCTATGTAAGTTTGAATCTTTACTACTTTGAATTTTGAATCTCCTTCATAAATATTTTGAAGTTTGCACCAAATCTCTTTAGCAGAGCTAAAATGTATAAATTTGGTATATACTAAATCACAAATACCATTCAAGAGTGAATTTGTGGATTTTAAATTATTTAGAATGAGTTTATTTCCATTGTCATTTGTTGGTGGGGCTATTGTTTTTTTATATTCATCTACAACTAATTTCCAAACCTCAAATACCTGTGACTATACATATGTTTTCATCCTTCTTCTCCAAAATGCATAGTTTTTTCCATCAAACTGTGGTATTCCATTTTTATACATACTGTTTCTCTCCATGATCTACATTTCAGTGGTTAAACTGATTTATGAAGGAACCTGCTCTGATACCAATTGTTGGATTACTTAGAGGGGGGGAGAATAAGTAATAGATATTTTTAATCCTTTTTAACCACAATATGCAAGTGTTAATTTTTTTTTTATCAATATAGAATTATAATCCAATAAGTGCAAAGTAAATAAACCATGAGAAAGTGAACAATCATACACGTACACAGTACACCAATATTTTTATGTGGAAACCCAATGAGGGAGAAAACCACATAATCCTTTTTCTTATATGTATTTAATAATTACATTCATTGGACGCATCAACTTCCTTTTTTCTCCAGCTGCAATTGGAAGGAGGCTCCGACCCCCTATATTTTTCAGACTACAACCTAAGGGAAGCTACAACTCCCCAATTCTCTAGCTACAACCAGAAGGAGGCTACGAAACCCTATGTTCTCTAACTACAACTGAAAGGTGACTACAACCACCTATCCTTGACCCGTCCTGCCACCCTGAAATATAAGTTTGAAATGGAGAAACCACGGTGTCACTGTCATTGTGAGATATACCACTGTAAACATATACCAACCTATACCACTGACATGTAGCCAACCTATACCACTTCCTTGTAATCAACCTGTACCTGAACTAAGCATGTACCAACCAAAAACCAAATATATGCAACCTGTCTATTCTGTAACACATGTATGTACACTCCCTATCTATATTGAAACATGCATATGTACTTGACCTATCTATTATGCAGCCTTCATATGCCTTCTGAAAGCTAGGGTTTCTCTCTTCTGAAAAATCCTAACCCTCTGCAACCTATTTCACATCAACTTACAACCTATCACTGTGTCAAGACTGTAACTTCACCATGTGCATACATCCTCATACATATCCTTTACCCAAAGCATATATATCTCTCTCTAGTCATGTGCCATATAAGTGTGTGTAATAATGAACAAGTACAATAACCCTCACATGAACTAGATATTAAGCCCTTTATGATATTCATCATCTTAATACATCAACCACTTCACAAATACAAGCTCTAATCCATGTATCACAAGAATCCTTGTTGGGTGTTCTTATCCTCTTTCTACTTCTTAATATGGCCCAGGTTCAGATCTAAACAAGCTTCCAACAAAGCCCTCTAAAACTACCGGCCCTCCTGGTAACCCAAAAGGCAACACAACACACATAGTGTAATGCATAGTCTCACCCAAGACAGTTCTATGGGTGGATACAATGCTCAGGTGCTTGTAGCCTGGGAATGAGTGGGGATATGGGATTGTACTTTGTGATCTTCATTCATACATCTAGATTTAATATACTGTCATTATTTATCAATGCAAGTAAATCAATAGATCTAACTACTTCATCAAGACATTTATATAAGACTTTACCATTGACAGAAAAAAAATAAACAATAAACAATTCACATAATGTGTGATCTACCGTGGTTCAGCCCATCCTAGGATACATCCACAAATATTTGGATCTCAAACTCTTTTATTATGTTTCTACAATATATCGCACCACATGCACTACAATCTCTAATCTTACAATCTCAACAACATTCTCAATCCCTGTGAGGCTGACTAGATCACACCAGGCTCCTCAAACTACAATAGAACCCTCGGGACTGAGTTGCTTGACTCTCCTCTAGCTCAAAAAATTACAAAAGGTTACAGTTCTTACAATCATTAGTTTAGCTACACAAAGCAGTGTTCCTTTTCATGTTAGTGTCTGAACGTCGTACTCTGAACACCCTACCTAGACCTCCTAGGTACTTACTTATACATATTATTGGATTATCAACCATTACAATATCTTAACAAAACCCTAAACCTAGCATGGTTAAGATTCCTTGCATGCGTGCCTTGCATGCTTTGCTCACACGTGTTGCTTTTCCTTCCAGCGGTCTTTATCCCACTTCATGCTTTTCTCTCAAAAGATATCCTTTTCCCCAAAATGGGACTCAACCCAACAGGCCCACAACACTGGCATGTGTCTCATCCTGAGCCACCTAGGCTTTGCAGGCACCCTCGAGAGCCTATTCTAGACTGTGGAACTTGTCTGCAAGTTCCCTTCCTCATGTTTGGAGCTACATGGCCTTTCCTGTGAGCGCTTCTAATACTTGCATTGTGATCTCCTCTTGGATCATTTCTGTTCACTCTTCCTATGCTTGCACCATGGTCTTATTTTCCTCCTCCAAATGCATGATAATCTCCACTGTCAGCTCTTGGAGAGGTTCCATCTGCACCTGTCTCTCATTCCTCTACGTCTGAGTTGCTATTAGTTCTACTTGCAACTTATTCATGTCTTGTGCTACCTTGAGATGCTCAGTGATATTCATTGTTTTCTGCCTTTGCTTGAGGTCCTGTATGGTTGGGATTATCTTTCCTTCATCTTGGTCCCACTACTAGACCTCTTCATATTCCTCCAATACCGTCCATAGTTGCATTGCCCTGTCAAACAAGTCCACAATTCTGTTGCCTTTTATTTCCATTTCGGTCATTCGTCCTATAGCTTCTTTTCTCCTTTGTTCTTTCACCTACAGGGGAGTCGTAGGAATGAGTTTTTCCTTGAGGTTTTTTATCTCCTTCCAGTATTGATCAATTTTTTGCACAATGTGATAAATATTTTGCATTGTGTTGGGCTCTTCTATTTACACATTTTTTGGGATTCTTTCATAGGCTACAATCACTCCCTGCTCGAGCCTATCGACGTGATATTTTTTTTCTTCTTTCTCCGCAATCAGTTGGTCGCATGTAATTTGCAACATTTTTGCGACTCCCCTACTCACCTGTAGGTTGGTGGCATCTATGTGGGACCTCGATTGTACTTATTTAATGGAACTTTCTTGTATCCCATAGAGATCCTTTGTGGGTATCTATGCTAGTATTATATCCATCTCTTTGACCTCCTGCAATGGTGTCTGTGTTGTTTCAGGATCCATCCTAATCATTTCACATGTGACAATAAATGTGTCGATGCTCTGGGCGACAAATTGTATCATCTCTTCATGTTGCTTTTGCACTGGTGGCATCAATACTACCTTATTCTCCTGCATGATGGCCTGATATTTTGCATGGTCCCGTAGTTGTTGTATGTGTGGATGGAATTCTATCAATTTTTCCATGATCTGCTCTCTTTATTCCTCTATTGTTTTGATCGCTTCCCCACTCCTGTCTTGGATATTGTCCATGACGAGCTCTCCATCATCCCAAGTGAGGGTGATGTCTAGGTCCTCTATTTCATATTTCTTTTTACCACACACATATGTTCCTTGTGAAATCTCCTTTGTTGATTGTGAGGGTTGTACTCCATTGGTTGTGCCTAGGCATGTTTCCTACTCACCCTGTGTGGAATTATTCATCAAAACCTGTGGTTGGCTTCCTGTTCACATTGTTGTGTGCATTCTCCTTGGTTTTTTCTGGATTGGGCTCTGAAATGGCACTATTTGCGTTGTTGATGTCCGAGTATTGCCAGCCGAAATCCCTATTTGTGCTGAAGAGCATGCTTCATTTTTATCTTTAAGATTAGTAGTTTGTGTCATACCTGTCTTGGTGGTGGATTTAGTTATTGGTTGTTTCCATTACACAGAACAATCTTTGATGATCCACTCCACTTCCTCCCTGGTCACGCAATATTGCATCTTCAACCATGCTCGTCTGGGATCCCTCGCATCTTGGGTCCATGTATGGTGGTGGGATGCCTTTAACATTGCAATCCCCTCAGTTTTTTGCACAAACTCGCTCAATATGAACCATGTGTTTGTAGTGCACTATTGATTTTCCTCTAGCATCATGGAAAACACCGCGTTGTTTTCCTACTGTGCTTTGTTTTCCTTCACCTGCCAGAGAGACTCTTACCTAGTTGCGTAACACTTCCCCATCCTAGTGATGAAGGTGGTGTACTTGGGATCCTGCCACCCTGTGAGAGAGACCAATATTATCAACCAGGAGTAATGGAACTCAGTTCCATTATCCTGTGCGTTGTGACAGTCTAGTAAGAATTGGTTCAACAAATATTGTACCCAGTTGAACATCATTCCTTTTGCGCATTACGTTGCTACTACGATTACACATTGCATGGACTTCCTCTCGATGACACTTCCTTAGTATCTTGCACGATATCAATTTGTTGGTGAACCTCATCACGTCATCATTTATTTCTTTTATGATGAGGCCTCTAATCCCCCACGACGTGCCAAATTGTGCCTTCACCTGCTCTGTGATTTCCTTCTCATGTGCCTTGTTTTCCAAAAGGTATTTTGGTTGCGTGTCGGTTGTGGGAAATATGATAATATTGAAAATGTGTGCCACATATATTTGTGTGGGCATTTCCATCCACAGGATTCCCCCATGGACCTGGGCCACTAATATTTTGACACATAGGCCGAAAGTTTTTCCCTACCCAAAGTGTGGAATGTACAACAAGTTCATGATGTTGGAGTTGTATAACCCCGCAATCCATTGTGTGAGCTCTAATACTAGACATCCTAGGGGTCCAACCTCCCATGTGTTGATCAAATAGAATTCCTCATCCAACTCCAGGAATTTCGGTGCATCGTGCATGTCATGTTCCACATAGAGAAACTTGGGCACTTTCCCCAACATGTCCTCGATAATGGGGATTGTGTATGGAATGAAGTGTAAGGAAATATATAAAATCTTGGGGGTCTTTCCTTTTTTCCCCATCATGGATGTGCTTGCCTCCGTGGCTTCTATGCCCTCCTTGTCCCTAGGTGACTCTGGTCAGTATGTTATGTCCTTGACCTGAACTTCTTCTTGTGACTGGGACGATCTTGGTTCCTCTATGTTGGTCAGTCTTGTAATATTGTTGGGGTTAGGGTTTGAAACCCCATTCCTGGCTCCCAAGCTCTTACCTTCCTATATTCACTGTGTTGTGGGGAGCTCTTCCTCAACCCACATCGGGATACTAGACTCTAGCTCCAAAGTGGTCATATCCTCGAGCTCGATTATGGGCTCGGGTTGTATCCTTTCCTTGTGCCTATGACCTTGTTGGGTGACCCTGATAAAATGGCCTAATGACACTAAATTCTATGGAGCCATCCTGTGTGACTATCGTAAGCTTGGATGGCTAGAGTGATGATTTCAAAATTAGGGCATAGATTCTTCTAATCACTCTAAGATACAAATTCTCTAAGTGTTGAATAACCGTGTCGTTTCCGCCCTTTATAGAACTTTTCATAGTCATTTTTCACTTTTTGCATACATTCGTGACAACTTTTCTTTTTACTACGTGCAATATTTTGATATTTGGCGCAGTGACTACTGCGCACAACTTTTTCTGTGTTTTTGTATTTTCTTTGGTTTGTATTTTTGTATTTGTTTTTCTTTCTTTTTCTCTTTTTGTTTAGTTTTGTCATTTTTTTGTCTAGTATCTACTATGGTACACTATATACATACTTTCCTTACTGCATTKTCCCTGTTTATTCTTGGTGAGTTCGACTGTCCCTGTATAACTTCAGTAGAATCCCATTGATCATTCCCTTTAATTTGATTCCTTCTAGATCCTTTAGTTKCATAGATCCTCCATCTGYGACATGTTGGACTTCATATGGAACTAGCCAATTCATCCTAAATTTACTCGKATGTTGAAATAATTTTCTGTCATATAGAAAGACTAAGTCTCCTTCCTTGAAACTTTTCTTCTTGATATGTCTGTCGTGCCAAGATTTGTCTCTAGATTATYGTACTTCTTGGTGAAATTTTTCTAGGATCCCATCCTCTTCCATTTCCATGAGATGACTTATCCTTTCTTCTATTGTGCCCCATTCTGTCATGTTCATAATGGTTGTGATGTTTAGATTAGGTACCAGAAATTCCAATGGTACTATTGCTTCCTGTCCATACACCATCATGAATGGTATATGTCTTGTCAACTTTTTAAATGTATTTATGTATTCCCATAGTACTGCTGGTATTTTCAAATCCAAATCATCCCTGTTAACATTGCAGATATTTATCAAGAAATTCTCCAAGATCTTGTTGAAGGATTCTACTATTCCATTTACTTGAGGGTGGTATGGTGTACTCTTCTTATGATACACTGCAAAATCCTCAGTCAAAGCATTGATAGTACTGTTAATGAAGTGAGTACCTTGGTCACTAATCAAAATCATTGGACATCCAAATCTAGTGATCACTTGCTTAAACAAGAAGTGTGTTGATGTCTTTGCACTGAAATCTTTGACTTGTGTTGCTTCTTCCCATCTTGTTAAGTATTTTTTTCGCAGTAATGATGTATCTAGCTCCCAACCTTCTTCTTGGTGGATGAATTGGTCCAACAAAATCTATAGCCCATTTTTCAAATACCTGCAAGGTTTCTTGTGGTCTTAGGGGAATCCCATCCCTTATGTTCAATTTACCAACCCTTTGACATACATCACATCTCTGTCAATATTCCTTTGCATCCCTTTGAATTGTTGGCCACCATAATCCTATGCTCAATACCATCTACGCGATATATTTTCCTACATAATGTCCTCCAACTATTCCTTCATGGGATTCTTCTAAAATTCTAGGCCTTTCATGCTCCAATAGACATCTTCTCAAAATGTTGTTTGCATCCATTTTGTATAATTATCCTACAATTAATTGATAGTCTACATCTCTGACAGCTAATTTTTTTCTTCTACGCTGTGTTAAACTCTTGTGGCGCAGTCCCTGTACTCAGATATTCAATAATGTCAGCAAAGTATTCATCAGTTATTTGTACTGAAAACAATTATGCATCAGGGAAGTTATCCTCTAAATTTATAGGTTCCTCTCCATTGGTGACCCTTGACAGGTGATCAGGTCCTGCATTCAGCTTCCCTGGTTTGACTATCACATCAAAATCAAATTATTGAAATAAAAATAACCATCTACAGATTCTCCCCCCCAGCACTAGCTTGTTGACTAGGTACTTGAGGGAAGAATGGTCTGTGAACATCTTAAAGAGTTTACCCAATAAGTAATGTCTGAACTTATGAAGTGCATAGACCATATCTAGGCCTTCTCTTTTTGTAGTATTATAGTTATGTTCTGACTCTGATAATTTTCTGCTAGCAAATGCTATCAGATGATCCAACTTCCCTATTCCTGGTTGTGCCAGAATAGATCCAAGTGTTATGGTTGATGCATATACATGCACATGAAATTTCTTTTCCCAATATGGGAATACTAGTATAGGTTTCGTGACCATTTTCTTTTTCAAGGTGTCCCACCCTTGCTGACAGTCCTCATTCCACTGAAATTTTACATCTTTCTTAAGCAGTTTCTCCATCGGCGCAGTGATATGTGCATACCCTTTTATAAAAAAATTGTAATAACTTGTATGTCCCAATGTGGCTCTCAACTATCACTCTAATTTTTGTGGTGGAAAATTCACAATTAGTGCAATCTTTGCAGGATCCACTCTTAGGCCATGTTTGCATACTATATGACCCAATAAAACTCCAAAAGGTGTTCCAAATATGCATTTCTTAATGTTCATGGATATTTGGCATTTTTTTCATCTTTCCAACATTAGCCTTACCACCTCAACATGGTATTTTAATAGATTGTATATTGTCCAATCATCCAGGTACACTTCTAAAAATTGATGGATGAATTCATTGAATGGAACTATGACTATCTTGAGAATATTGTTGGTGCATTATTCAGTTCAAAAGGCATGACTGTGTATTGATAGGATCCCCATTCGGTGGCAAAAGTAGTCGTATACCTGTCTTCTGGAGCTATTTTGATTTGATGGTAGCCTAAGAATCCATCTATGAATGAATATGCTTCCTGACCTCCCACATTCTCTAGGACTTCATCAATAAAAGGGGTAGGAAAAGGTTCATGTAGGCAAACAACATTTAGATTCCTCAAGTAGAAACAAATCCTTAAGCCTCCTTACTTGTTATMCTATACTACCATGGGGCTTATCCATTTTGATTCTTCTACTGGTTCTATGATTCCATCTTCCAACATTCTGTCAATTTCTTCTTTCACTTTCTTCTTATATATTGGATTCAATCTATACGGTCGTTGTATAAAAKATCTAGCCTCAGGTTTGAGAGGTATCTTCATCTCTCCTAGATCTCATGMTATGCCTTTCATCTCTATAAAGGTGGTTGGGAACAGGTTGTTGTACTCACGTAGTAACTCTGTTTTCCTCTCCACTGATTTTTCATCGCAATAGTCTCCAATGCTGGCCATTTTGCGATTATMAATTGTCCCAATGTTAAATTTATTCACCTTTATTGGCACAAAAAAAAATTATGATTCCAAATATGGACCTTCCAGTTCTCTTTCCCCTTGAACTTCTCCAATATTGATGTTGCACGGGTGATCTTCATCTGGTGCTTCTTCCTCCACATGATAGCATGACATTAGTTCCTTAACTATCTGTATGTGCTTTTGTTGATACTTTGTTATAATCTCAACCTATGGTTCATCAACAAATATCGCTCCTCTTATCCATTTGAGTACTAAATCCATTTTTGGGTTCTCATGTTCAAATGATAAAGTGATTATAAATTTTTTTTTGTAACATTATCCATTATGTAGTGCCTCTGTGGAGTTCTTGGTCTACATACTAGTTTATTGGAATTACTTCCAATGTGTGGATGAAATGATGAGGCCATTTATCTTGTGGATTCATCCTCCATAGTGTTCTTCATTTCTCCAAGTGTTTTGTTGGTGTCCCATGTTCATCATATCTTTGTATTACATTTCTCTTCTGCTCTGTGTCAAATCTAATGCACAGTAATCTTTTGCATTTCTACCAATCCCTAACTATTTCTTTGTGCGCACCCCACCATCTTGTAGGTATAGCCTCAAGTGTGATATCTAGGGCTAAGAGAATATGATTATCTGATACTTCCTCCTTATATTTCGTTAGGAACTCTTCGAAGTTGTTTGTGCCATTAAAACTGGGAGGTTCTTTGATCTTTGTACCCACCCATCTTACTATGCAGTATATTCTTTAACACCTTCTTGTATATACCTCATGTAGGCATTGTTGCCAATTATTCAGTCATGTATTTGAATCATAAGCACATGAGGTGATACTTATCCAACTGAGTACCCCATTTGCAGTTGGATTAATGTAATCTTTTGTGTGTGCAGTGGTTCTATACAACTAGTTAATTTCTTCTAAATCCAGACAGGTCGATTCCACAAATATTTTAGCTTCAAATGGGTCCAAGAGTGCAATGACCTGGTATTCCCCTTACTCAAATGTCATATTCCTTGTCTTCAAGTTGATTATGTCGTGGTTATAAAATTCCCAATCCAACCCAAGAAATGATGGATATGGTGTTGTGCAATCTACTATTTCTATCACTTCAAAATCTTCCTTAGTGAGCACTCTGTCCAAATCTACTGTCACTCCTTTCAGCGTCCCAGTTGGCAAAACTTTGTGTTGGTTTTCTAGCTTCAATTAGACATGTGAATATCCTAGTGTGGGCTCTCCCATACACTATCAGGTATTCTTTGGTAAGACATTTACTTCAGATCTTAGGTCTAATATAACATCTCCCATGTTAAAATCTCTGATATTGGCATTCATTCTAAATTATTTGCTTGTCCTCCTTCTGGCATGGAGGTGATTGACTATTCTCTATTATAATTTCCCCTCACTTTTTGTGTTACATCTATCTAGCAAATTCTATAAGATTGTAGCAGATGATGGATCTTTGAATAACTGAACACAGGATTGCAGAAAAGTTTGGATATTACTTACTCGGTCGCCATGGTGTACTTCACTGGTGTGGTCCATTGTTGATGACATTTCATATGTGGAGACGTATTGCGTATGTTGTGCGGTAGATGTAGATGCACCATTCTACTTGATAAAATCTTGTCTTGTCTCCTTCAAGTTTCATTCTCTTTTCCTTTGGACATATTTTCCACTATTATTGGACACCTTAGAGATCGCAGAACAATTGACACCAACAAAGCTCAAACCTAACTGCATAGAACAATCATCCATTGATCAGATAATGGACACATAGGTCAAGGGCACTCGCTAGCAGAGGATCTAGCTTTATCGGGTTGTCAAGGCAGGGAAACTCCTACACCAAGGCAAGTGGCTCATCCGGGGCTAAATGGAGACCATTTCTTCCTATGGGGGGAGGGTTGATCCAGATGGATATCGATGGCCACCCACCTATTCCAACTGGCTCCTCTTGTCCATTTTTGGTTCAACACGTTCTTCTGTACTTATTTGTAATTGTGCATTATACACTTTTAGGGATGTTTGAATCCCTACACATATTCTAGGTGGATACTGGTGGCCTCTCACCTAATCCAACTGGCTTATTTTATATGGTTTCATATCATCACATCTTGTTGTATTTCCAGGGACGTTTTGGAGGCCTAAAAAATGTTTTTTTTGGCTCCCCATAGTTAAACTATAGACTGAGTTAGAGTTTGATGATGTAATGTGTATTTCTCTGAAATACCTTTCCAATGAGATATCATGCGCCTAAAACGGAGGTCATACACAAAAGTTATGACCCCGGGAAGTTGAGGTACCAACTTACCCATAGGGGCCCACATAATGTTTGGCATTTCACATCCTAGGGTTAGGTTTTTGGATTTCTAGGGTTTTGGAATTCATGAGTAATATCAAAAACGCCTTTGGAGCCTCATTGTAATCATTCTGGTCATAGAGATGCATTTAGTAAGAACATCTCTTCTCAGAGATAGCTAACACCATTTGAGCAAGTGTTTCAGTTTTGTAGTTTTGCAGTTTCAACCTATTTCATTCATTCAATAGAAGATATCGTTCACTGGATATTTGTGTTGTTCTTCATATCTCTATATTTATTTTATTCAGTCTGTTAATTAGTTCGTTCTGCTCCTAAATCTGGATCAACAAGCCTGATTCCAATTGAGACATTACATTCTTGGGAAGGAAATAGTCATCCACATTGATCATAAGCCAATGCAGCTCATGCAGACACAAGGAAAATTTCATAATGGACACCATCAGAAGTGGTCCACATACTTGCAGCAGTTCCACCTCAACATCAAGTATAAAACATGAAGTACCAAACGAGTCATTGATTGCCTCAGTCGAACTCCAGTCACAACACTCACCATGGTGCTAGACTTTTTCATCCATGAGACCTCCAAATGGTGCCACCTCTATGAGACAGACCCTTACATCGCCACCACCTACCAAATGTTGGGCGCAAACTCAATTGTCGCTAATTTCCATATTCACGACAGATTGTTGTTCCATCTGGACCATCTTTATGTTCTATCAAGTGAGCGAGCGAAGATTATTTGGGAAACCCACTATAGTCAGGTGGCAAGGCACTTCGACATCAAAAAGACAGTGGAAGTTCTACATAAACATTTCTATTGGTTGAAACTTCAAYAGGATGTCATCAAGTATATCAGGTCCCACACTTCTGGAACTATTAAYTAATCGACCACTAAGGAAGAGGGATTGTACACCCCTCTTCCTACTCCTGACAGGCCATGGAAATCCATCTCAATGGACTACATTTCAGGCCTTCCATCCACCAAGAGGGGAAATGACTATTTTTTTGTGGTTGTTGATCRCTTTTCCAAGATGGCRATTATGGTTTCCTGTAAGAAGAGMATCAAAAAAGAGGCCACTACCAAGCTCTTCATTGAATGAGTCTAGGTACATTTTGGTATCCCACAAACCATTGTCTCATATTGGGATAGTCAGTTCCT
Source organism: Picea sitchensis (assembly GCA_010110895.2). Classification (NCBI taxonomy): domain Eukaryota; kingdom Viridiplantae; phylum Streptophyta; class Pinopsida; order Pinales; family Pinaceae; genus Picea; species Picea sitchensis. The sequence goes on from SNQJ01S0099438.1 coordinate 31,456, forward strand.
CATCACATTATGATCAAGCCTCTAGTCACTACTGGACACCAAGCTCACCAAATTCACTGCCTTCCACCCCCAGACAGATGGAAAAACTGAGTTCACCAATCGAATGATCGTGCATATCCTACACATGTACAATTCCAAGCACCCCCACACATGGGATGAGAGTCTTCCCTATGTTCAACATAGCTACAATTGATCCCTACATAGCTCAATAGGCCACATCCCCTTTCATGTGGGGTTGGGATTCCAACCATTGGTTCCCATGTATGTTGCACTACCCCTTGCGGCCACCCCGACCGACTCATCACTTGCTCCAGCTGAAGATGAAAAATCCACTCGATTCATTGAGCAAATCCAACACATCCGCCATTAGTTTCAATATATTTTACATAAGTCTAATGCCAAGTACAAGCAATGCCATAATCAACATCGGGTGCCATATAAGTTTAAGGTGGGAGACAGAGTTTGGTTTCACTTGTAGAAATAATGCCTTACAGGTCCCCATCAAAAGTTTCTCCCAATCCATTATGGACCTTACGCCATCACCAAGGTTATGGGTGACAATGCTTTTGAGCTCAACATTCCCCCTTTCCTTGGCCTACACCCAATGTTCAACGTGGATCTCCTTTGGCCATATTTCCCACCATTATTGGACACCTCAGAGATAGCAAAACAATTGAAACCAACAGAGCTCAACCATGACTGCATGCAATAGATATATAGTGATGATATTGTGGACACACAAGGCAAGGGCGCTCGCCAACTAAGGCAAGTGGCTTAGCTGGGGCCAAATTCCATAGAAATTTCCTAATATGGTGGGGGAACTCAATGCAATTGAGACCATTGATTCCTAAAGGGGTAGGATTGATCCATATGGATACTGTTTTCCTCCCACCTATTCCAATTGGCTCATTTTGGCATTTTTCTAGTTTGGTAGTTTTTTCCTAGTTTTTGGGTCCCCGACTTCCGGGGTCGTTTTGAGGCCCTAAACAACGTTTTTAGGGATTGCCACAATTATACATTAGATGAAGTCAGATTCTGATAGCAACATGTGTATTCCTCAAATAGACCTTTCCAATGGGCTATCGTATGCAAAAGTTACGACCCCAGAAGTTGATGTACTAACTTACCCCAACGTGGCCCACATGACTTTTGGCGCTTCATCTCCTAGGGTTAGGTTTTTGGATTTATAGGGTTTTGACATTCTTTTTTATTGTAAAAAAAGATTGGAGAGCCACATTGTAACCATCTTCTTGCGAATGAGCACAATCGTCACATCTCTTCTCAGAGATAAGCCACCACCATTCTAACAAGCTTGTTTTCAATCTGCATTTTATAGTTTTAGCATATTTCCTTATTGAATAGAAGCCAATTTATTGTATCTCTATTATTTCTCCTTGTGCTTTTGTGTTAAGCATAATAATAATATGTTTTCATTTCATTCTGCTCATAAAATATGGATCACTAATATAATTGTTGATTTTGCACTCCCACCATTCATGTCTGTCTACTATAGTTAACATCTATGTGCTCCTTTCTTTAATTCATTCTCGAGTCAAGAACTAACAACAACAGAACCAATGTTGTAGCGGAGAGAAAGTACGAGAAGTTTCCAGTAGATCCTTACATAGAGAAATGCACGTTATAACATCATATATAGAAGCACACAAGAAGACATATAGACATACACAATAGTGGGAGAACCATCAAAGCATTTTATTACATATGGCCAAAAATGACCTCTTTCTTTCCATTACATAATTATGTGTGTGTGTGTCTATATATATATATATATATATATTGTACAATTACTAGTCGGCATCAATTAATGTAACCGACTAGTAATTGTACAATACATATATTCCTATTCGACCGACTTCCTTGATCGAATCATACAGTCAAATTGACTAGGAGGGTCTAGTTAGCAGAACCAACTAGCCCCTACAAAAACCTCCAATAATCCCCCTAAGCAAAAATCCCCATACATAATTCCATATCTTGGGAATCTTCACATGATTAATTTCTAAATTCGAAGGGATTAGAATTCTCCTTTGTAGGGACATATTACGAATTTATTTTCCCTAAAATAGAACCACTAGGAATATTCATTACGTAATGACTCCTCATGGGACTTTTATTCATTTTCTAGAGAATTAGGCCAAGCTTCTTTTTCCTTTATATTCAAAATAAGTTCTAAAGCATGAATACTTTCATAGATAATTTCATAAGACTTGCTAGAGATTTTAATGGCTAAAACTTCTTTTTCCTACTCATTCGCTTTAGTATCTTGCACCTCTTCACTTAATGGGTGGAAAGTTTGGTTGATTATCTTTTCTAACCCTTTCCCTATTCCTTCTTCTTCATTTATAAATCCCTTCTCTAATGAAGCTAGGTCAAAACCCAAGCCTTTCATTGAGTCCATCTAGGGAGTGGTTATATCAATCTTCGAAGACAAAACCCCCTCTAGATTATCTACACTCCTTTTTCCTTCCTCTCAAGTCTCTTATACCGTCCTTGCGAAAGGATGTGAACAATTTTCCATGATATGTCCATAGACATGGAAGAAAACACATCTAAAATGGATTTTTATATAATCCAWTTTTTTTGTATGAACAACATTCCCTACCACAATTTCTATGCTTTTTAATTATCCTCACTAATATCCACTTCGACCAAAATTTGGGTAATTCTCCTATATACATGATTAGTCTTTAAAGATACATCAATATATAATGTTTGTCGCAAATTATCACATATCTTCTTTGAAATGTTTCAAATCACATCTTGATGGGAAACACTAGCAACATGACCCATATCAAAATTTTCTTTGAAATTTTTGACCCAAGATTAAACATACAATCCATGTTATCGAAGACAAATAATTGAAGCCCAAAAACCAACAACCCCCTAAGATCTTCTTCAATCCTTCTTCAGAAAGAAAGATAAATTCAAGCCAACCTTTAGATAAAAGATGTGAAATAGGTCCATGCCGTTAGAGTGGTTCACATACCTCCTAGTTACAAAAATTTAGTAAGATCTCAAAGATTGATTGCCATGGAATTTACCGATCAATATTTCCTCAATTATTCCATGACTTGTTTGACTCTTAAATCTTCTCCTAACATCATTATTACCCTTAATTCCTCTATTTCGTTGCTTTCCTTACCCTTTTCACCTTTTTTATTATTATATTTCTCCAAATGTTCTTGAGTTTCATCATCTCACCCCTTAGGGTTTCTAGATCCAGTGCCTTGCCAATAAAACCAAATCCTCATAATACTTCCCCGTTCCTAAACTATTACCCTACTTCATCAAGGCCTTCTTTGAAGAAATTTCTAGAAACACCTTCCTAGATACCTCACACCTCACTTGTGCATAATGATTTAGTTCCCAATGATCATTAACCCATAGTTACCGAATCCCATTGAATCATGTAATTAATACATAGATTGGAAATTCAGTTCATCTGGTGAATTATTAGGTCTCATTTTGTTTTTGTTTTTTTGTCTAATTTCAAAACCATAAATTCAACTTATTGACTTCTTGATGCGATAATGTTTAGTAACAATCTTGACAATATATGACAAGAGGAAGCCTCTTCCCAAGCAAGGGCAAGTAAAAGAGACCATTATCTAGTATTTTCATTTCAAATAATTGTTTCTCCTCACTGGAAAAGTCATCCTTTCTTTCTAAATTACAAYATTTTCCTTATTTCAAGTTGAAGACTTCCAATTAAGTGATGAATACAAAGTGGCAATGAGTATAATAAACAAATCATGTTATGCTGGCAATGAGTATAATAAACAAATCATGTTATGCCCACATTGTGGTCAAATCGTTCTTTGTTGCTATTCTTGAACTTCTAGTTTGAATGATCTAGTCTCTCTACCTTCTAATATTTTGTCTCTTCCCCGCACAAGTCGTTCCAATATCCAAATTTCATATATTATTACAACACGATACCTCTTAATTAATAAATATATGTTATTACATATTCAAAATATTAATATTACTACATTTTTATTTATATTTTTATTTTTTTTGGTCTAAGTATACTAAAAAAAACTTATTGAATTGAATTTTTTTTAACCAAAATATTTGCAAATAATACCAAATTCAAATTTGAACTTGGTAACTATACATTAAACCTATTGACAAATGCACCTTCTGCATCCACCATTGATCTTCGTCTAGGTATTGTACACTCCATCCTTTTTCCATTATTTTTTTTAATAGATCTTGCACGAAGAGGTAAAAGACCATGACTATCCACTCTTACCAAAATTCTAAAGTATCCTCTAAGACAAAAGTGTCCCATGCCACCCCTCATCGAATAGACCTAAGTCCTTAAATTCTTAGCATGAAGATGCTCCTTTTGAACTTGAACACATGAAACCAATGGTGTTCCTTGTCCTCCATCCCCTCAAACCCTCTTGAAGGTCGTGACCAAATAGRATCTCATAATATATGACTATATTCCCTCACCTAGGATTAAMTCCCCTTTTTAAATCAAATATATTGGAAAGGAGTGAGAAAAACTTAATTGTGTCAAATTAATAAAAAWAAATAAAAAAATCTATTTTTTATTTTCTAGGTGGTAAAATCTATCATAAYTTGTCAATCAAGAGTGTGGAAAACAATTATTGTTGTTGACTCATCACTATTCTTCAAGGAAAATCACACCACCTAAAATAACCTACTAGGGGTTCATAGTGGCAAGCTTTCACTAGTGTTAGATTCCTCTAGGTTSTCAGCCATTTATTTTTTCTTTTAAGGAAGGTGGCAAACTCTATCATAACTTAGTTGTAAATCAAGAGAGTGGATAACATTCACTACCTATCACCATTATTCAAGAAAAATCACATCACCTAAATTAACTATCTAGTGATTCAAGATAAATCACACCACCTAAAAAAAACTAGCTAGTAATTCATATGAGAAGACTTTCACTCTTATTAGATTCTTGTAACATTAACCTATTTCTTTAAGTACCACTAAAATAAACTTCTAAATAATCTGAAGCAATTTTAAAACTTTTTTTTTTCCTATAAAAAATTTCATGCTCTAAACTCATCTCGATACTTCCCCACATAATGGATGATATGGGAGTGATAAACCCGCAGCCCCAAAAACAGAGACTCAAACTCGTAACCTCTCCCTAAACTGAGAAAGTGTGCACACATCTTACCAATTATGATATCCCATAGTTAAAACTTACTTCAAAGAAAATCTCTCATATATATATATATATATATTGACGAGTCATTGCCTAAAAATATATGAGCTAATAATAAACATGCCAACCCAAAGGTTCGAAGAAACTCCACTCCCTACCACCATCCAAAGGGTTCAAAGAACTAACAGTCCCTACCAAGAGCTTGTCTTTCAAAGTCGAGCTCTCACCATTTTCACATTCAATTATTATAATTATTAAATTTGAGGATGCCGATAGGGTACATCGCGCATTCTCTCATTTTGCCAGTCAATTATTATAATAATAATTATGGTCAATGATTGAGAAGTCGGACGGAGTACATCGCCCATTCCCTCCGAGGCTCCTACATCCTCCCTTCCCATTTCCTTCATTCGTCAATCATTTCTTCTGTAAGGAAACCTTAATGAAACAAAAGCGCAGAAAGAAAAGGGAATGGATCATGATTGCAATACAGGGCTCTGCCTCGGCATGAATATTTCTATTGGGACAACCACCAGAGCGGAGGATCAAAAGTACGCTCCTCGGAGACCTGTGAATGGGGCTGCTCCGCTACAGTTAGATCTGTTTCCGTTAACCTCAGTACTGCCGCCTGACCCGAGTTCCTCGGCTCTTCTTCCCGCATCCGGGAATTTGCCATGGGAGAAGACTTCACCCGGGAATGGTATATTGCTGCCCTGTTAAAATCCTTTTACACAAATCGTTTAGCTGCATTACTGATTACTAACGGATTCACTTTTATACTAGCACAGCCACATGATTGTGGTTGATGAACATCTAAGGATTTATTTTATTTACAAATTTTAATTAGGGTTTATTTTAGAGTTTTGGCAGGAAAAAATAAACAAGAAACATTTTTCAGTTTAAAATGAAAATGAAGTTGACAATGAATGAAGTAAGAAAATTGATAATGAGATATTTTATACATATTAATCTTTGTTAATTAATTAAACTTGGTAATCATTGGTAATAGCAGTAAAATATTAATCAAATGTGAAAAAGTAAACAATGAAGGTTAAGCATTAAAAAATGCAAGAAAGTTATGAACATGAAATTTCATTCATTGATTTAGAAAGACTACTAAAAATATACCAACATCTTCAATTCTTAAGTAGTCATAAGATTAGTTTTTATAATTAAAAGGTCATTAATTGTGCCCATCTAAGTATATACCTTTCAAGATAATTATTAATACTTTACTTGCCCAGTGGAAGGTTTTGTTTTGATGGTATTTCGGATGATAATTATGATAATCGTCATGGCAGATGGCGGTTTCGATGACAGTATATCAGCGGGAGAAGCGATGGATGCAATCCGTCCAGTACCGGTTTCAAGTCGATTCGATGTCAACAAATTCCCTCCTTCCTCTTACTCTAACAAAGAAGCGGGCGCCATTAATGTCTCGTCGTCAAACAGCACAGTGGATTCCAACGCGATCAACTCAAAGAGCGGCTACGCCATGGACTCCAAGAGAAAGCTGGTTGCTACCCAGGAGTTGGATAATGAGAGAGCTTGCTCAAGAGTACTCAGCGATGTAAAAGAAAAGGGTAGTGCCAAGAAGAAGCTCAGACTGTCCAAGGATCAGTGGGTTCTTTTGCAAGAAAGCTTCAGCAAGGACAGCACCCCCGAACTTGTAAGTCTATCCATGTTATTATCTAGGTTTACATTATGTTATTACGCCTGTTTATGTTTATTGATAATGGGTACATTTAATGATCTTTTAATTATAAATTTCAATAGTATGATTATCAATTGAAGAAGTTAGTATATTCTTAGTTATACTTCCAAATTAATGAAACAAATTTAATTGAAATTACAAATTTTCTCCACTATTAACTTTTTATCATTTTACAGTATTAGATTTACATTTGTGTCAAATTTATTTATGGCCGCAGCAGCATAATGTTTCATATTCTTTAATGGTTTCATATTCTTGATATTCTTCATTTCATATTACCAACCCTAAGCCTTTAGATGTAGGTGTTCAACAACAACGAGTTAACCACTGTGTTACTTACGCCCAATTCACCAGCAAGATAGCTGATGTGCTAGTTTATAGAATACTTAATGTTGTATTGTATTGTCTGTGATTCATCTGTTCGTTTTCTTATCATGAATTGGGCCTTCTTTTTCTTCTTCAGAATCAAAAGAAAGCTTTGGCTAAACAATTGAATCTCCGCACCAAACAAGTTAAAGTGTGGTTCCAGAATAGACGAGCAAGGTTAGCTTGTGCTCTTTATTCATTCGCTGTATTGTACATGTCGACATTAATACTTGAAAGCTCTTTTTTGGGATCGACAGCTAAATAATTTACCGTGTATGTTTGAAGAGTGATTTAGATTAAAATTTCACCGTGTATGTTTGAAGAGTGATTTAGATTAAAATTTCTGAAGAATTGTCATCCAGAAAGGTTTTGATCCTCAGAAGGTTCTATTTTCTTAGCATTTTTTTCTATTATTACACATAATTCGAATGTGGTTAATTTGTTTCAGGACGAAGCTCAAGCAAACAGAAATGGACTACGAGCTTCTGAAAAGGTGTAACGAGTCACTTACAGACGAAAACAGAAAACTGCAAACAGAACTTCAGGAACTAAGATCTCTGAAATTAGCATCTCCTCTCATGCCTGCAACAACCCTCACCGTGTGCCCCTGCTGTGAAAGAGTTGCATCAGCGCGACAATAGCAGGCCTTTAACTCCTCAGTTTACCTTTATAGGCGGCGTTTTCAGCAATGGATTGTCGAGTATAGATCGGTGTCTTTTGAATGCAATCAACCTCCATGCGTCGCATTTGTAATATCTTCGAACCCTGCTTGACTTCGTTCAACGTAGGGTTTGAGAATTTTTTTACGTTTTTCCTATTTTCTTTATTTTTAGGTTTGAGAATTTTTTTAGGTTTTCCCTATTTTCTTCGAACGCTGCTTGACTTTGAATGGCCGGAAAAAGGCTTCTTCCAAGTATATGTTACAAAATTAGGTTCATCTGTGAATGGCCGGATGAAAAAATCCGGACTAATCCAATTCATATTTTGTGGCACAACTAAGTGGCTATAGATTCTTTCATCCAATCCACACCTGTGGGTTAAAAAGTCTCTAAATGAAATAAGGCTGGGGAGCTTTGAATAATATTGCGTCTGCAGTCAGTGAATGAGATAAGAACCGCATTTTTTGGTTCGCTTATATTTCAGAATAATTGTTTTTCTGGCGATCCGATTTCACAATAATTTTTCAGCCGGGGCCGGAATGTAGGCAGGATTGATTGATTGAATTCCATCTTCTTGAAAATGGCAACCCGTGACCACTCATAAAACGTTCTGCACAGGTTTGAAATATGATTTCTTGACGTAAATATATCTATCTACGACCATCTAGCGTTGTTTGTCCTTGCCGAAGAAACAGCTACAGAAATGGGGAAATATGCACAGGTGCCGTGCTCTTTTATGGCTGTCTCGCGTTTTATCTCAGATTCCTGAATCCGCTTCGTCTTTTGTTCTATTTTTCGCTTCGGACCTCTGACAAATAAAGTTTGTATTCAATGAACAACTACGAATTAGTTCAGTGTCTCAAAAATGGCTGATAATGATGCGCTTAGTAGGCCTGCTATGTGCATATTTCCCATACAAACGAACGAAGGTTAGAGGGAGATAATATGCTATGCTTGTCCTTGATTAGTTACGCCAACATATACATATGAGCTCAATCTCCGATTTAGTTATGCTTCCTTGTCACATTGATATTCATATGGAAACTTCGGTCATATTTGTTTTTTTAAATATGTAGGAATGTACAAAGTGTTGAATTTTCATATAGAGTGAGGTTTATTTCATTTTAGCATTTACTTGAACCATAAATAAATGAAGTTACACAATGTACAAGTGTTGCAATAACCAAGATCACAAGAAGAATAACTATGCACAATAACACAAGAAATATCGTGGGAAAACCCTTCTCAACAAGGGAGAAAAACCCAACAATCTTTTGCTATATTCTCAATAGAAAATCCTTCAACCATGAAACTCAAATGCACACAAGAGGGTGCTCTACAACCTTGAAACTTGCGCCCAAGAGAGGTGCACACTTCATCCCTAGAAATGTACTTGCGGAAATTTCAAAATGACAAGTGACTTGTGTGTTTCCTCAATGGGGAAATCACCTTTACTTATACTAGACCAGACACACCAATTTATACTAGACCAGACACACCAATAGATGTCTCTGTTGGCACAACAGGGCGGACCTCAATAACTAAGAAAATAATTAATTATTACAATAAACATTAATTATCTTTCACATACGGTGGAGCCGACTTAGACCCTTTACATCACAATTAAGGTTATAGGTAAATCTTACTCTCACACAATATAGCAAGGGATCCACACATCCACTAGTGCTCAGCCACTAGGGACACGTCCACCTATGCTCATCCACACAGACGTCCTACTCAACAGATCTCTATCTCACTGAGTCCACATGAGAATATATGGAGTACCATCTCAAGCCTGACTCAACTGAGTCCACAAGGCAGGAAACCACATGTCATAACAACTTAGTCCTGACGCACACCCATCACATGGGCACCTTCACCCCACACAGGGGTACACATCGTTTCATCTCAATCCAAAGAGGAACGACACACCCATCTCATGGGTATCCTCACCCCACAGAGGAGCACACATTGTCTCATCTCAGTCCAAAGAGAAATGACACACCCATCTCATGGGCACACCCAACTCATGGGCTCTCTCACAGGTTGAGTCACTCAGTTTGTGTCCTGGAGGATATCTCACGAAGTTGTAATCATCAACACTCCCTCTCAGCTAGGGAGGCATTCTCCACTAAGATAAGTCTCTCACGAAAGTAATCGAACTTCATCTTGGCAAGCGGTTTGGTGAAGATATCTGCAATCTACTCATGTGTAGGAAGGTACTACATGCGTACTCCTTTCCTCTGCAGCATGTCTTTGATATAATGATATTTTATCTCAATGTGTTTCGATATATCATGAAACACAGGGTTCTCATAGAGCTTCACACACCTATGGTTATCACAATGAATAATGGTAGGATCATCTCATGATCAAATAAATCCATCAGGAGATTGCAAATCCAAACTCCTTAGCGGACTTCCACACTCAACGCTATATACTCTGCTTTTGTGGTACTCAAGGCCACAGAGCTTCATTTCCTGTTGCACCAGGAAACCATGGCAGACCCCAAGGTAAATCAACAACTGAATGTGTTTTTACCGTCCATTGCGCTCCCTGCTCAATCTACATTGGCATATCCACCATATCCAACTATGCCTCATAGATATCTCAATACATTATTCGATGCTATCGAGTGAGTTTATCTCGGATGACTCATGAACTAACTAAGTACATTCATTGCATAGCATATGTCAGGTCTGGTGTTAACCAGATACATCAATGATCCAATCAGTTGTTGGTATAAATGTGGATCAATCTCATCTAAATCAGTAGAAGCATCGTTTATCTTCTTCAAATCCATCAACATCGGTGTAGGGATGGATTTGTAGTCTGTCATACCGAACTTCTTCAATATATCCACTGCATATTTTCCTTGAATCAGGAAAATCTCATCGGTCCTCCACCATACTTCTAGTCCCAAGAAGTAGTGCATCATACCCAGATCGTTCATCTTGAATTCATAAGTCAATGCTCGCTTTCATTCAGTAACAAATCTTTCTGAATCAATGAGGAATAAGTCATCCCCATAGAGGACCAAGATTAGGCACTCGTCACCAACAATATGATAATATAGCTTTAGCTCAAAAACACACTTGATGAAGCCCAAAATCATCAAGAATCCATCCATCTTCTTGTACCAAGCACGAGGTGCCTTCTTTAGTGCATACAAGGCTTTCTTCAATGTACACACATGATTTTTCTCGTCATGTATCACGAATCTCTATGGCTACTCGATGTAAAATTCTTATTCAATATCACCATTGAGAAAGGTTGTATTTACATCCATTTGATGTAGTTTCCAACCCATGGATGCACCTAGTGCAATAATAATATGGATGGAAGTGTATTGGGTTACTCGAGAAAATGTCTCCTCATAGTCAATTCCCTCCACCTATGAGAATCCTCTCGCTACAAATCTTGCTTTTTATTTCTTGACACTTCCATGAGCTGGATGCTTGATCTTATAGATCTACTTGGAAGTTATTAAAGACTTCCTTTATGGTCTTGGAACAATATCCCACAAATCATTATTCAAGATGGAATGATACTCTTCTGCCATGGCATCTTCCCATACCTGCTAACCTGTCACTTCTCCATGACAAGAAGACTTAATATCAATGATGTGGCTCATAGTTGAAATATAGCTCAAAAATCTCTGTGGTCTCTTGCTCTCTTGGAATGTGCCTTGAGTGTTGGAGTTACTTCACACACACCTAGGATTTATTTTTCTTAA
>SNQJ01S0099438.1:44989-58999 GCA_010110895.2 Picea sitchensis
GTTGGAGTTACTTCACACACACCTAGGATTTATTTTTCCTAAGGTTTTTCCTTGTTTATTATTAATAAATAGTCATTATCTAGTCTCATATATTTTAGGGGAGAATATTCCACCTGGAGAATATGCTCTTTAGTTAACACTTCAGTTTTACTAGTTGAGTTGAGTCTAGATGGTGCATCGGTTTTGTCACCATGCAACATTGGGATCATCACCATGATAATGTGCACTTGCCTTGGTTTCATCGCCATATTGATGCATTACCATTGATTCATTGATATAATTCTCACTACATTCTGTTTCAGTCAGTTAACTGAAGACTGATTGACTAGTTAACTCAGCTAGGTGGCAGTTCACTCTTGTAACTGCCTGAGAGACTAGACTAGGTGGCAGTTTACTCTCGTAACTGTTGGTGTGTATCTAGATCACTCTATACCACCACTATGGTGCATTAGTTACTCATGTATCCTATATATATTGTAAATTATCCTTCTTCTTTCTTCTATTCTCTCTGCAAATGTGTGTATTATTGTTTAGCTAGATCTATTGAGGATTTGCATGTACCTCTGCCTCCTGTAGAGTTTTTCAAGCCCAGGAAGGCCTTTTATGGCCTACTCTAATGTCTCTGGGAACATCAACTAGAGCAACTGGATCAACTAGAACAATGGTTGTCTCCCTCTGAACTGCTAAAGAGGAAAGGGTATTTTCTTTTCCTTTTTCTCGAATAGTTTGAATCCCTCTGAAGTATGAAGGATAGACATCTTCCTTTTCCTGTTTGATAACCTGGAGATATATCATGTCTTCTCAAGCCTCTACTGACTCTGTAGTACTAGGATAATAACCAAGATGGCCTCCCATAGGGATAACAACCAAAATGGCCTTTTGTACTAGGATAATAATAAACCAAGAATAATTGGACTCCTATACAGGGGATAATGGTCCAAGTCACGAGGGATCCCATATAAGGGATAATACCCTTCATCATCAAAATGCACAAAATTATTGGTTAATCAAATAAGGAAAGTAGTACAAAAACTTACCCTAGTCTACAGTCATGCTCAATCTCCTATTTGTTTTTAGAGGAAGTAATCCTCATCTCTCATGTCTTCAACTTTCTCAGGTGGGTCTGGATCCATGTCAATAGTGGAATAATATTGTCTTTCTTTCTTCCGAGTAGGAAAATGTCTCACAATGTGTCCATACTTGTCACATTTGAAGCACTCGACCTTTGACATGTCTTTTCTCTGATAACCTGAATCCTTCTCGTCTTTGAATGTTTGCCTGAATTGTATTTTATTTCTTCCTCCTTTATTTGTATGAAGTTCAAGGGTATGATTGTCATCATGAGGGGAGTCTTCCACTCCTCTAGCTATAAGTCTGATTTATTCTTGGGTACAGTCTATCCATAGACAATCAAAAGTAGGTAGTTGTTTTCTACCATTGATACTTTGAAGAAATGGTTCCCAATGATTTGGTAGATTATTGAGAGAGGCCAAAACAATTTCTTTGTCTGATTTGATTTCTCCAATGGAACCTAGGTGATCTATGATCTCTGACATCTTCATGAAGAAGGTAGCCATGGTGTCACCTTTTGTCATATTGATATTTTGAATTTGGCCCTTCAATGTAAGAGCTATGAGGATGTTGTTACTCTCAAACATATTCTTCAATGCTTCATACATTTCATAAGTTGTCTTCATGTTGGAAATACAAGGGAGGAAATGATCTCTTACTAAGTAGATGATTATCTTCCTTGCCTTGACGTCATCTTCCTTCCTTTCTTCCTTCTTTTCATTGGTAGTTGTCTCTAGTAAAAATTTTTGTATCACCCACAATAATTCTTCCTCTTCAAGGGTGACCTGAATTCTTGAATTCCAGGAACTGAAGTTGCTTGATCCATCAAGCCTATCTTTCCCCAAGGTTTTCTTCATCATATTTTCAAATTCTTCACAAACCGTTGCCAACTGGGCTAGAAAACCTAATGACTAGGCTAGGCTAGAAAAATTAGGTTTTGTTGAGCTTATGACTGCCAAAAATAAGCATTGAAAGTCAGAAGAACATTGGTGAGATGAAAATCTCCTTCAATGAGCTACAAAAACCCTAGATCTGAATTTTCTGCAGAAAATTGTGAAACCCTAGAAACATTAGGGCCAAAACTCCAAAATTCTTGGAATTGTAATATGAGAGTTGTTGGAAGTATGTCGAGGGAAGCCGTACACCCCTATGTAATTTTTTCCCCCAACATTTCAATTTTAAGTGCTGGAACATTCAAGAAGGAGAGGGTCGTGCAGATTTATGGAAACCCTAGGAGGTTGTACGGTTATGTAGAAGAGAGAGGACGACTGCTAGAATATTTTACAATGTCTTCTTCAAGATCTATGATCTTATCACATGTTTAATTTTCTCTATGCTAGGATAAAGCATGAGGTTGATTTCATTTTAGCATTTAATTGAACCACAAACAAATCAAGCTACACAATGTACAAGCGCTGCAATAACCAATATCACAAGAAGAATAACTATGCACAAGAACACAAGAAATATCCTTGGAAAACCCTTCTAAACAAGGGAGAAAACCCCAACAATTCTTTTATATATTCTCAAGAGAAGATCCCCCAAGCATGAAACCTTAATGCACACAAGAGGGTGCTCTACAACCTTGAAACTTGCACCCAAGAGAGGTGTGCACTTCAGCCCTAGAAATGTACTTGCTGAAATTTCCAAATGACAAGTGAATTGTGTGTTTCCTCAATGGGGAAATTACCTTTAATTATACTATACCAGGCACAACAATAGCTGTGTCTGTTGGCACAACAGGGCCGACCTCAATAACTCAGAAAATAATTAATTATTACAATAAACATTAATTATCTTTCACATATGGTGGAGTCGACATGTACCCCTTACATCACAATTAGGGTTACAGGTAAATCTTACTCTCATAAAATATAGCAAGGGATCCACACATCCACTAGTGCTCAGCCACCAGGGACACGTCCATCTGTTCTTAGCCATATGGATGTCCTACTCAATAGATCTCTATCTCACTGAGTCCATAAGAGAATCATATGGAGTACCATCTCAAGCCTGAATCAACTGAGTCCACAAGGCAGGAGACCACACATCATAACAACTCAGTCCATAGTTTGACCCACACCCATCACATGGGCACCTTCACCCCACACAGGGGTACACATCATTTCATCTCTATCTATATAGGGATGACACACCCATATCATGGGCATCCTCATCCCACATAGGGGCACACATCATCTCATCTTAGTCCAGAGAGGAATGACACACCCATTGCATGGGCACAACCAACTCATGTGCTCTCTGATAGGTCGTCTCACTCTGTCTCTGTCCTGGGGGATGTCTCATGAAGTTGTAATCATCAACACAAACTAAGTCGGGATCTGACGTGGGCCATATTTACATTGTTGATTCAGAGGGTTATCACTACAATATTCATGTATTTTTATGTTGCTCCACCTGCAACAGATGTTGATTGAGACTGCTATCACTAAAAAAGATCATCTGAAAATTAATCTTAGATCACTTTTCAAATCATAGTTCTCTAAATACTTATTGTAAATGTTATTTTTTTTTATAAAATTTAGTTCAATAACTTAATCAATTATTCTGATTATTGAAGATCAAGGACAAATGTTCTCAAAGATTGAATTGGTTAATTTTCTCTCTTTGTTGCAGAGGTAGAAACCCTTTTTTGCACTTAAAACCATTGAAAAAGTGATAATGATGTTAGTTATGGGGATAGTGTTGAAAATGGTGCATACAAAGTTATTAACTAGACATATCGTGAAAAATATTACATTATGTTATCTTTTAGTATGTGATTAACCAAGACAAGACATGAATACACATTTTGGAATTCATTGATCTATGTGGCATAAGTAATTGAAGCAGACAAGCCAATGAGTAAACAAATGATGCCAATGAGAATAATGAAAATTATCCTTAGGAACAACTCAAGGAAAATGTTGTGGGAAGTGATGGTGGCACGACATGAATAGCCTAAGTGGGCCTAATGGTTAAGAACATGTGTTTCCTCTTAAGAGCTCACAAGTTCAAATCCAGAGGAGGGTAGGGTATGTATACCTCCGTAGACTTTACCAGTCAACAATTTGGTGTTTGGACGTGACCTTAAAAATAGATTATTATTATTATTATAAAATGATGTTAGAGAGAAGTTACAAGAATTAGAGGAGATGGTTCCTTGTTTTCTACAAACAATTGATTAAATTTTTTAATATTATAATGTGTTATGAAATTTACATATCAAGTTGAATACCATATACTATTCATATNCAGAGGTAGAAACCCTTTTTTGCACTTAAAACCATTGAAAAAGTGATAATGATGTTAGTTATGGGGATAGTGTTGAAAATGGTGCATACAAAGTTATTAACTAGACATATCGTGAAAAATATTACATTATGTTATCTTTTAGTATGTGATTAACCAAGACAAGACATGAATACACATTTTGGAATTCATTGATCTATGTGGCATAAGTAATTGAAGCAGACAAGCCAATGAGTAAACAAATGATGCCAATGAGAATAATGAAAATTATCCTTAGGAACAACTCAAGGAAAATGTTGTGGGAAGTGATGGTGGCACGACATGAATAGCCTAAGTGGGCCTAATGGTTAAGAACATGTGTTTCCTCTTAAGAGCTCACAAGTTCAAATCCAGAGGAGGGTAGGGTATGTATACCTCCGTAGACTTTACCAGTCAACAATTTGGTGTTTGGACGTGACCTTAAAAATAGATTATTATTATTATTATAAAATGATGTTAGAGAGAAGTTACAAGAATTAGAGGAGATGGTTCCTTGTTTTCTACAAACAATTGATTAAATTTTTTAATATTATAATGTGTTATGAAATTTACATATCAAGTTGAATACCATATACTATTCATATGCTTTAACATTTCAATTTATACAATGCACTGAATGCACTCAATCATGTGCCACGAGAACAATGAGAATGTAAATTTTTAGAAATGAAGGAGCCTTTCCAAAGATTTTTCTATGACTTCAATAATAAATTTATAATGGACTTAGGCTTCACAAATTATTTGTAAGTGTTTGAGAAATTTCAAAGATGAAGAAAAATTTGGATCAACCCCTACATTTGTTGGAAATAGTAATTACAAGTTGGTGAGCTCACATGCTTGCCGATTTATCAGTCAACCGATTTTGTGTATCAGTCAGTTAGTGAGAAGATTTGTCAGTTGGTTCTTTAGTCTGCAACTTTTGTTCATTAGTTTAATTTTACGTTTACACAAGATCAATTTTATCAGTGGGAAAGCATGGAAGTTAAATTAATGGTGACTATCTTTATCTTTCTTGAATCCAGTTAAGTAGATAAAGAGTCCATCGAATTTATTGTGCTTTCAATGTTGAGTCAATTTTACTTCTATAGGAAGTCTCAGTCATAGTCCATATAAGTCTGAGCCTTTAGTTAGTCGATAGAAGATGCAGAGAGGTAGAGAGAACATAGTTGTGAAGGAAAAAAAACAACAACTGAGGAATAGAAGAAGTCTAAGCACAAGCTCTATGTCTATGAAGTCAGCAGAAAAAGTTGTTTGAGTGAAGGCTCTTCATAGTATTGCAAATTGTAGTCAGGTGCAACACGTCGAGATTTTAATATATACATCAACTAGTTTGGTTGTTGATCAATGCATATGTAATTTTGAGTTTTTGTTGTGTTTATGAATTTGTGTGTTAGATATTGTCCCATAGTGAATAAATTGTTAATTTAAGTATTTTATCACAGTGCGTGTAAATTCCGGTAGGTTTCCCATCATGTGGTACATCTTGAGTGTTCAGCGACAAAGTTTATGGCGCACAGTATTTTGAAACTATGTTGCACACAGTTTCCCTATGTGTTGTTTATTCTAGATCTAGTATAAGAGCAGGTTGATCAAGAGAAATTTGATCAAAGCAAGTTCTATTAGAACAAGTTCAAGGTCAACAACTCTATTGAAAAGTAAAATATGGCTTCTACTTCAAATCTGCAACCTCCCACTTTTACAAGAAAAAGTTATGAGTTATGGTCCTTGACCATGAAGGCACTATTCAAAGGTCAATATGTATGGGAGATAGTCTAAAATGGTTATGTGGAACCAACAAATTAGACAACATATCATGTACTCACACAAGCTGAGAAGGATGTCTTGAAAGGTCAAAGAAAGAAGGATGGAAAGGCGATGTTTTACATATATCAATCCATGCATGAGAGCATAATCCCAAGAGTTTCATCAACAAAGCAAGCCAAGGAATCATGGGAAATATTACAAACCTCTTATCAAGGTATGGATAAAGTCAAGACTTCAAAACTACAAATTCTTAGAATATATTTTGAAACTCAGTCAATGAAAGATTCAAATTTAGTAGATTCATTTTATACCCATGTTATTGGCTTGATAAATAAGATTAAGTCTCATGGTGAAACCATAGAAGATAGAAAAGTTGTTAAGAATGTGCTTAAGAGTCTTCCTCATAAATTTGATACCCTTGTTGTGACTCTGGAAGAAAGAAAAGGCTTGAGTCAGTTTAGTCTAGATGAATTGAAAGCTTCCCTCATTAATCATGAACACAAATTCAATAGATCAAACATGTCATTAAAGAATGCATTTTCCGTGCAATCATCTATAAGTCGTGGAAAAGGAAGTGGGGGAGATAATTCTAGAGGTAGAGGAAGAAGTTATGTCAGAGGTGGACATAGTTGCAGTCCTCGAAACATTGGTGGAAGAGGTCAAAACCCAAATACCAGTCAGTCAAGTGGTCAGAGAACTGAAAAATTAAAGATTCAGTGTCATTACTACAAAAAGTATGGAAAATATGCATATGAGTGCAGGAAGAGATAGTATAACCAGAACAACCAATGTCAATATCATTCAAACAACACAAATAACCAAGCCAATCCTATGTTTATGGCACGCGTTGAGGCAATGCCTATAGTCTCACCAGTTGAATGCAATGTTTCTCAAGCAAGTCCTTGTGACATATGGTATTTAGATTCAGGCTGCACTAACCACATGACATGAAACATAGAATTTGTTTATAGTTTGGATAAGTCAGTCCAAACCAAGGTTACACTTGGAACAGATATCCAAGTCACTGTCTTAGGAAAATGAGGTATACAAATTTTAACTAAGCAAGGAGAACATAAAGTTATGCCTAATGTATATTATTTTTCTAGTCTAAAGCATAAACTAATGAGCACAGAACAATTGTTATAGAAAGGATACATAATCTACATGGAAGATAATCATTGTGTGATTATGGACATATATTCAAGCAATCAACTTATTGCAATAATTCAGATGACAAGCAACATAATGTTTCCATTGACATTGAAACCAGCCATGAAGAGAAAAACATCACAATCTAGTGGTAAAGAAAAAGATGTGCAATTAGATATTGCATTTACAACAGAAAATGTGTGCAGTTCCAATGAAGAAAATAGTGTGTGCAATACCAAGAAAGGACAAAATGGCACAAAAATGAAGGAAACATTCCAATATGAAGTACAAGATGATTCCTAGTTATGGAATGTCAGATTTGGACATTTGAACTTTGGAGGTCTGAAGCTACTACACACAAAGGATATAGTAAGTGGTTTGCCATTGATTGAAAAACCAAAAAGAATATGTGAAGGATTCATATTTGGAAAGCAACATAGAGATTCATTTCCATTTGGCAAGTCTTATAGAGAAAAATCTCTACTAGAAATAATACATTCAAACATTTTTGGACGAATGAAAATTCCATCTATAGAAGGAAATACTTATTTTCTGACATTTATTGATGATTTTTGAAGAAAGAAATGTATTTATTTTCTAAATCATAAATCTGACGCATTGGGTTGTTTTCAATAGTTTAAATCACTTGTGGAGAAGCAGAGTGGTTATTTCATCAAGTGTCTAAGAACTGATAGAGGAGGAGAATACATCTCACGATAATTTCATAACTTTTGTAAAGTTCGTGGCATTTATAATCAATTTACCACACGATATACACCACAACAGAATGGTGTCATAGAAAGAAAGAAAATAACCATCATGGTAATGGTGTGTAGTATGTTGGAAGCCAAACATTTGTCAAATGAGTATTGGGTTGAGTCAGTAACAACTGCAGAATACATCTTGAACAAATGTCCAACAAAGAGTGTGAAGAACAAAGTTCCTTAAGAAGTCTGGATAGGATTGAAGAATAATTTGGCACACTTAATTTTTTTGGTTGTGTTGCATATGCACATGCCCCATATGACTTGAGAAAGAAGTTGGAAAACAAAGGATAGAAATGTATATTTGTTGGATATTCTGAAGACACAAAAGCATACAAACTCTATGATCATATTGCAAAAAAAGTCATAATCAACCATGATTTCCATTTCATGGAGAATGAAGCATGGGATAGAATCATATAAAAGACAGTTAAGATCATTGAGCATGATGACACAGAAGAAGAATAGTCATTTCAAGCACCAACCACAAGACAGAGTGTAGTCCCTTCTATATGTGGCACTGCGACATAAATCACAATGAAAAATACTCTAGTAAGAACAACAGGAGTGCAGTCTACACCTAGAGTGCAAAAAACATCAGTAAGCAGTCCAAGAAGTTCTATATCCCCAGATCCAAATTTATCAAGTTTGTTACCAAGGAATACAAGAAGTTTGTGCGACATCTATAATGAGGACACAACAAATTCATTTTCATTTTTTGCTTTTTTTTTTACAAGTAGATGATCCATTAACTTTTGAAGAAGTTGTCAAAGATGATGTATGGGCACAAACCATGGATGAAGAAATCATATACATAAAGAACAATCAGAAATGGAAGTTGGTAGATGTAACTAAAGACAAAGATGTGATAAGTGTGAAATGGATTTATAAAAGCAAGCAAGATGCAGAAGGAAATGTGCAGAAGCATGAAGAAACATTAGTTGCAAGAGGTTTTACACAACAACCTGAAATTGATTTCAATGAAACATTTTCACTAGTTGCACACATGGACACAGTTAGAACTGTGCTAGCCATTTCCGTGTAGTACAAGTGGCTAGTTTATCAAATGGATGTAAAGTCAACATTTTTGAATGGACATTTAGAAGAAGAAGTGTATGTGGAATAGCCACAATTTTATGAGGTTCCTGGATAAGAAGACAAAGTGTATAGATTGAAGAAGGCATTGTATGGGTTAAATCAAGATCCAAGATATTGGTACAATTGAATAGATTCTTATCTCACATAGAATGGATTTCAGAGAAGTGAAAATGAGCCAACACTATACATCAAATAAAATCAACAAGGTAATATGGTAATTGTTTTCTTATATGTAGATGATTTGATATTTACAAGTGATTTTGTCATAAAATAATTTAAGTCAGTCATGAAGGATGAATTTGAAGTGACTGATTTGGGGCTTATGAGATATCTTTTAGGTATTGAAATACACCAGTCCAAAACTGGTATATTTATCTCACAATCTAAGTATGCACATGAAATTTTGAAAAGATTCAAATTTATGATAAATTAAAAAGAATCCCCAACACCTATCATAACAGGATTGAAGTTAAGAAAGGAACATAAATGGTCCAAGGTGGATCCCACACTATTTAAAAGACTTATAGGCAGTCTTGTGTATTTAACAACAACAAGACCTGATATAATGTATGGAGTGAGCCTAATTTCAAGGTTCATGGAAACTCCAAAAGAAACACATTGGATGGAAGGAAAAAGGATAATGAGATGTGTGAATGGAACAAAATATTTTGGTATTATATATTCTACTTCAAATGTTTTCATACTTATTGGATACATCGATAGTGATTGTGGAGGCATCAAAGATGAAAATAAAAGTACCTCTGGGTACACATTTCATTTAGGAATATGTATGGTGTCATGGGAATCAAGGAGGCAACACATAGTGACTCTTTCTTTATTATAAACAAAGTACTGTGCAACTACAAGGGCAACTTGTCAAGTAGTTTGGATGAGGAGAATGTTAAAATATTTCTTTCAGGAACAATAGGAACCAACACCAATATTTTTTGATAAAAATCGATCCATCATGTTATCAAAGAACCATGTATTTCACAAGAAAACTAAGCACATTGATACAAGGTATCATTTTATCATAGAATTGGTGAATAACGAAGAAATCTGTTTAGAGTTTTGTAGGTCAAAAGAACCAGTTGCAGATATTTTTACAAAGGATTTAGAAAGAGATGTATTTCAACATGTGCACAGTAGTTTGGGAGTCTGTGCAGTAACATATGAGTGAGGATAAAATGAAAATTCATTTTTTTTTATGTAATCCCACCTACTTATAATTAAGAGGGAGTGTTGGAAATAGTAATTACAAGTCAGTGAGATCATGTCTCCTCTGATTTATCAGTCAACCTATTTTTTTAGTCAGTCAGTTAGTCAAAAGATTTGCTTGTCGGTTTTGTCAGTCTGCAACTTCTGTTCATTAATTTACTTTTACATTTACGCAAGATTATTTGTATTAGTCGACAAGCAGGGGAGTTAAATTAATGGTTTCAATCTTTATCTTTCTCGAATCTAGTTAAGTAAATAAAGACTCGGTCGAATTTATTGTGCTTTTGATGTTGAGTCATTTTTACTTCTACAGGAAGTCTCAGTCAGAATCCATATAAGTTTGAGTCTTTAGTTATTCAATAGTAGATGCATAGAGGTAGAGAGAAGAAAGTTGTGAAGGAGAAACAAAAACAACTGAGTATTAGAAGAAGTCTGAGCACAAGATTTGTGTCTTTGAAGTCGACAGAAGAATTTGTTTGAGCCAAGGTTCATCATAGTATTTTACTCTGTAACTGTGTGAAAAGCATCGATATTTTAATATATACATCAAGTAGTTTGGTTGTTGATCAGTTCATGTGTAATTTTGAGTTTTTTTTGTGTTTATGAATTTGTGTGTTAGATATTAGCCAATAGTGAATAAATTGTTACTTTAAGTATTTTATCACAACACGCAAAAATTCCAGTAGGTTTCCCATCACGGGGTACATCATGATTTTTCAACGACAAAGTTTGTGGTGCACAATATTTTGCAACTGCGCTGCGCACAGTTTCCCTGTGCGTCGCTGATCCTAGAACATTTATGTACATTGTATGTTTACCTTTTTTGAAACATTTCGAGTGGTTCTATGGACAAAGAAGAAATTGTGAATGCCTATGTTCCTTTTAATGGTAGAATCAAAATGTGATGTTACAACAATATATTGAAAGAATCAATATAACTTATAACCCATTGTGGAGGCTTCCTTTCCTATCAAAGAAGAGTTAAACGATATATAAATGAGGACTAGAACATCAATACTGAAGTTTGTATGGCATGTGAATTTCTAAAGTCTAACCAACGTGAGTCAATAGTTGCATCATTTCCAAATCAGGGCAATCCCACTTTTCATTTGATTTGGAATCTCTTGCCTAATGAAAAAAATTGATATGTAGATATGGAGCACTCTGGTTGGATGATCCATACAATTTGGGGCATGTGGCTAGGTATATAATGGAATGGATGTTGTCTCATTTTCAGTTTTATGATTATGCGCTATACTATATGTTGACCCATTTTGTGCTAGCTCTAATTTATAGGTTTGTTGCATGTCAATTATTTTGGTTCATAAATATAAATAATATCAAATATTTTGTTTTATAAATATCATGTATTTATAGGGATCATATTTTTAGAGGTTAAAACTTTTCCTCAAGTTTTTGTGTTTTAAAAATAGGTTTCTCATGGCATGATAGATCCAGAGTTGACAAGTATTTATGATGGTTCGTTACCTTTCTTAAGATCCAATAGATAAAATTTAGTCTGAATGGATGTTAACCATCATCATTAAAATTTAGTCTGAATGGATGTTAACCATCATCATTATCATATGTATATATGCCAAGTGTCAAATCCATATTAAGCACTTAAGTAATTACACACATCCTTCATATAAGCATCACACCGTTGGAATGTTTTAAACCACCAACTTAGATCCATCTTAGAGGGATCAAATCCCTCAAGATGAAAATTGTTCCTGGAGTTTTTTTCTCTAAAAACAGGTTTTCACCTTGAGGGATTTGATCCTCTACACTGATTCCTTACCTTTCTTAAGGTTCCATAGATCACATTTGGTCTCAATGAATGTTAACCATGGTTCCTTACCTTTATTAAATTCAGATAGATCGAATTTGGTTTAAGTGGATGTTAACCATCATCATCATATTAGTTGGGAATCAAGAGCTAGACGAGAATCAAGAGAGTCAAACCCATAACCAACAACAAGCATGATAAACTCAATTCTAGCTCTAGACCAATTGAGATAACACTCAAGGATATATGTTCGTTCTAATGGTAGAATCAAAGTAAAATGTTACAACAATATATTGAAAGAATCAATAAATCAATATAGCTTATAACCCATTGTGCAGGCTTCCTTTCCTAACAGAGAAGAGTTCAACGATATCTAAATGAGGACTGGAACATCGATACTGAAGTTTGTATGGCATATGAATTTCTATAGTCTAACAAACATGGATCAATAGTTGCATCGTTGCCAAATCAGGGAAATCACACTTTTCATTTGATTTGGAATCTCTTGCCTAATGAAAACAATTGATATGTAGATATGGATCACTCTGGTTGGATGATGCATACAATTTGGGGCATGTGGTTAGCTCTATAATGGAATGGATGTTGTCTCATTTTCAGTTTTATGCTTCTACCTTATACTATATGTTGTCCCATTTTGTGTTAGCTCTAATTTATAGGTTTTTTGCATGTCAATTATTTTGGTTCATAAATATAAACAATATCAAATATTTTGTTTTATAAATATCATGTATTTATAGGGATCAAATTTCTAGAGGTGAAAACTTTTCCTCAAGTTTTATGTTTTAAAAAGAGGTTTCTCATGGCATCATAGATCCAGAGTTGACATGGATTTATGATGGTTCGTTACCTTTCTTAAGATCCAATAGATCAATTTTAGTCTCAATGGATGTTAACCATCATCATTATCATATGTATATATGCCAAGTGTCAAATCCATATTAAGCAATTAAGGAATTACACACATCCTTCATATGAGCATCACACTATTGGGATTTTTTAAATGACCAACTTAGATCGATCTTAGAGGGATCAAATCCGTCAATATGAAAACAGTTCCCGAAGTTTTGTGCTCTAAAAAGAGGTTTTCACCTTGAGGGATTTGATCCTCTACACTAATTCTTTACCTTTCTTAAGGTACCATAGATCAATTTTGGTCTCAATGGATGTTAACCATGGTTCCTTATCTTTACTGAAGTCAGATAGATAAAATTTGGTTTAAGTGGATGTTAACCATCATCATCATCATCATCATCATCATATTAGTTGGGAATCAAGAGCTAGTCGAGAATCAAGAGACTCAAACCTGTGACCAACAATAAGCATGATAAACTCACTTCTAGCTCTAGACCAATTGAGATAACCCTCTAGGATATATATTTATATGGCAACTCCATATTGAGCATGGAAGGAATTGGTACACACCTCTTTAATATGACCTACATACATTAAATATTTTTTTTGTTGTAGGAGAGTAACGAGGTTCTCTACAACCAGGTCTGGAGGAGATGTTGTCACATTAATGTGATGTTAGATTAGATAATGTTACATTAAAATAATAATAATAATAAAGTTGGATCAATTTATAAAATTTACACATTAAAAAATTTGATCCCTATGGGTGCTTGATAAATCTGGGTTTAAGATGGATCTAGGTTGGTTATTAATATTTTTTTAAATGTCACATGTCAACTCAATATTAAATATTGAAGAAATTATATATCTCTTATACTTGGAAGTTGAAAACACCTCCATGTGAAAACATAATTCTTTATTATTTTCTATTACTTTATATTTGTCTCTATCACTCTCTCTATAAAAATTGATGTAAGATTATTTCACTTAGGG
>SNQJ01S0099440.1:0-31013 GCA_010110895.2 Picea sitchensis
CACCTCCATTGAGCAATGGTGCTTTGTTGTTAGAGATTCCCTCTTATTGATCCATCTTCAGGATCTACTTGTCAGTTGTTAGACTGTGTTGAAGGCACCCACTCTAATACCAATTGTTGGAAATACTGAGAGTGGGGTGGGGGCGAATCAATATTTCTCTTTTTTCAACAATTAGCGTTTAATTTGATATTTTATTATTTTCCAGAACAGATGAACAATGGAATTGTATTTAAAATCAATTATAAATATTTAATTAAAATAAATTTCAAGGTTTTAAGAAGAAATAGTGAAGGACACCAATCCTTTTTAGAGCACCAACTCTAGGAGACACCAAATCCCTTCTTCAGGGTACAAACCCTAGGAATCACCAAATCCCTTGTGTTTAGGGAACCAACCCTAGGAAGCAACAAATCCCTTGTCTTTAGGGCACCAAACCTAGGAAGCACAAACTCCCTTATCTTTAGGGAACCAACCCTAGGAAGAACCAAGTCCCTTATCTTTAGTGCACCAACCCTAGGAAGCACCAAATCCCTTTTCCTTACTTAGTAAAGGATACAAATCCTTCTGTTCTCCTCTCTTCCACCCTCACTTCATAATAATGATCAGTTCTTCTTATTAGACTCTGCTTTTGTTTTTATCTTTTGATCTGGAATACAAAGACACTTTCTTCTCACCATTCTTTCTCATTTATATAATATTTCAACTGGTGTGCGCTATGAATCATTGTGTCCCTTAGTTTTGACAATCACACCACTTCATTTTATATTAACAATAATTATATTATTATTCAAACATTATCGTGAAGGATTTTTAATTTAGTGAGAGTCATTTTCATAAATAGATCACACATATGGATCGATTTCTCTTTTAACTCGATTCCATGTCTCTCCAAATATTGTAGGAATCGAATTCTACAGAGGCACTTCATTTAAACCATTTACATGTGACCATATGCGCAAAACCACATGATTATTAATTTAAGAAATGGTCTTAGCGCCTCATGGATTATGCGTTCATAACTTGTGACTGGGGGATGGAACCTTGTACTCCGGAATTCGGCCTTCGGGTGAATTCTCTCTTAGAATCATCCAGTCTTTCGAAGTTTGATCTTCTCAAAGTGGTTACTTCTCACAAGGATTGATCCAATGGTTAGCATGATTCCCGGAACCAATCAACTGTCTAGCTTTGATCCTTACACTATCCTTCCACTGATTAATCC
Source organism: Picea sitchensis (assembly GCA_010110895.2). NCBI lineage: Eukaryota > Viridiplantae > Streptophyta > Pinopsida > Pinales > Pinaceae > Picea > Picea sitchensis. Next base: position 1,220 of record SNQJ01S0099440.1, read on the forward strand.
AATGACTATGAATCAATCAAATATTTAGATGGACGACCATTATTTACTTCAGAACTTCATCCTTCGGGACTTCCAACCTCTGCAATATTTGGACTTTCCAGAGTACATTTCGCTGAAGTAGATCAGACGGTTGATATTTGATATTCCGTTATATGGAATATCTTGTCTTGTCTAAAGTTTTCAAAAAAATCAGCGGTCATGACTTGACCTTCAGTTGAGTGGACGATTCTCATTCACTTCAGGACTTCAACACTTTGGGACTACGGTCTTTGCAATCATTCAACTCTTTGAGAGAAAAAAATTTCGAAGTTATTATCAACACTTCCCTTCTCTAATATGTTTTCATAAGTCCAGGATCTAGGACCATGGGCTAAGGCACAAAGGAGCTCTGATGTTCGGGTATTCGACTATTCGTGACTTTGGGGCTCTAGGATACTCGAACTTTGAGAAGTTCAATTCCTCCAAAGTATTTTCCTACCGATCAAGTCATAATACTACGATGACTGATTGTTGTTGGTTAGTATCTCATGCTTACTCTATCCTTTCACTACATTTGATCTAACCGTCATGTGAGAACCTGTAATATCTTAGATCAATGGCCAGCATTAGTTTGTGACTTTGTGATTTAACACTTCGGGTAGCTATTGATGGTAGATGTTGGTTTCCCCTAAAGTACATACTCCTAGAGTAACGTAAATTGTTGATGTCACTACTGACTTTCCATTAGCTGAGTGGCTGTCATGTGCCACTTAGATTTGTGACTTACGTATACCTAAATCTCCAAATGGACCTTAACACTTGTCACCATATAATTGCACCACATGTACTTACTAATGTGGATCTCTTGATGTCTCACATGTCCTCCACCTGGATATAAGGGTCGTACTTGAAACCGACATGGGGATCCACAATCAGGGATGACTGTGGAGTCCCAACTAGTGCGATGTTTAAAAACATCGTCGAGTTTCACAATGGAAACTGCTTGTTGGTAGTGGAATTGATGCCAACCATTGATCTATTTGTAGGTGATGATCACGGTCTATGTGTATTTTGGACCTAAAACTTGCATGATTGTTAACTCAACCCTTTGATCCCACAATGGCTCCCCATCGTTGATCTACCCTTACTGAGATTCAACAGTTAGGACTTAATAGGATGTTGATTCGAGGATCCTCCTCTACATCTCCCAGATCTGATGGCTATCATATTTCTCTCTAGATCAAAATTTTTTGGTATTTCTCTGCTCTTCCTTTGATCCGACGGTTGATGGAATTTCATGACTTCGGGACTTCGGGGCTTTAGAGGTACAGGTAATTGTTTCTCCAATTTCCACTGGAGTTGGTCAGCGCCAAACTAGTCAAAATGTAAGTGCTTACACTATCCTTCCACTTCGATTCATCTAATGACTATGATCATTTCTATATCAATGTTCTAGATTCTTCAGCCTTCGATCCTTCAACTATTCGGGATCTCGAGCCTTTGGCATTGCTTATCCTATCCTTCCATTTTACTTGATCGAATGGTCGAGAATTCATCTGAAGTCCCTCTGTGATATTAACAGTTGGGAAACAGTATGAAGCTCATGCTTCAGATCTGTTGGTCGATATTTAATTCTTCCCTAACTTCCCCTCAATCTGACAGTCTTGTCTTGTCCGAAAAACTACATCAGTGGATAAAACTCCTACTCGATTTTTTTGGAGTTTTATTCTGTGGATTTCAATCTTGATAGCATTTATGCAATGCACTTTTCATTATGAGCTTTTATTAATGTTCTTTTGGGCCCTATTTTTCATCACTGACAATTCATCATAAAAACTCATCATCACATAACAATGACTTCGAATGTTGACATCAATGACAACACATCAATGACAATATGTCCAACAAAATGCACTGTCACAAGTGTCTTCTACACCTTACCAAGTTTCAATTTCATTTTTTTTAGTGTCGCAACCCCTTGACACCATGAAAACAATTGTCACAATCCCTAAGGCATGTTGGAAAAAGAATCCCTCTCATCTAACAGTTGAAATATACCTTCTTCTTGGAAATATTGACCAATTTTGAGAATTTATGAAGGGTGGCACCCCCCTCGTCATGATCAGGGACTACCACTTCATGGGGTGGTTCCCCCTTGCCATGTTTGAAGAGAACCAATTTATAGGATGCCACCCTATTCACCCTATGGGAGTGCCAATCTAGTTAGAGGGAATAAACAAATCTCCCACCTTTTCCTAAGGGCCAGATATCTTGGGATGAGCTTGGTTTTGTTTGACCCCTATATTATGTCTTCCTATTAGGATCAGATCCCAACCATAAGGAGCTATATCCTCAACCACATCCTTCATTGTTTCATGGTGGTTTCACCTATCAAAGCCTATATATTGAAGGTAATTCCAAGGTGAAGGGGGGAACAGTTCAGGTATCAAACCTTTGATTCTAGAGGAAGCATCAACATTTTGATTTCAGGATTCATGCAAGGTATGGACGATGAGAGATTGGAGAAGATTGTTTCATCATCAAGCATGCTTTGTAAGTGCCTTCTTTGGATTTCCAATTAATGATAACTTGTCCTATTCCCTTCAAGTTCATGTGTTCTAAATTTTCTTGTCTATTTTCATTTCATAGATAGATCTTATTTTCATAATCATAGAGTAGGAGGAAGAGTTTCTTTGGTAGTCTTTGAAATACTTCAGTTTCATTGAGGAGCTTGGATATCAAGCCTAAGTATTGGAGTAGCGAGGACGAACATCACAACAAGGTATAATGCATTCTTCTTCTCTCTTGCTTGATTGATCGAGTTATATCTATAGATACGTTAGAAACCATTTATTTACTTCTATATTTGGACCAAATATATGGGTCTTGGTTCAAAGGGGATCTTATCCTATCTGCAGGGTAATATTTCTCACAACACAAAATGGAAAGTCCATTAGGCATCGACTTTTGACTAGTCTTTCCTTTGTTTTCATCTTGAATCCTTGATTGTGATTATATATTGCTTATTTGATGCTTGGTTCAGATCTATTTATGCTTCTCTCTTCCTCATTGAAGATTTTACATATCCGTTGATTAAGTCTCTGCTTAGTATTAGCTATTACAAGACATTTTTGAACTTTTCATAAATCGACACTCTGTTGTAGTGTATACTAGGGTGCCATTAGATAATTAGCACTCCCTTAATCCTACTAGAGGGTTCCATGGAAATTTGTCTCTTTAAGTACAAGGGTTCCAGTATCCTTGTTTCAGTAAATTTTCATGTTTCCTCTTTGTTCAGCTCAGTTTTCTTTTAAGATTCATTTAACCTAGAGACTCCTAATCGTCTTTGACTTTGTTTGACTTGAGAATTTGAAATTTATCATGGATTTGTTTTTATTCTTTGAGTTTGAAATTTTCTGTTAGTTGTGATCCCTTTGAGTTAACTAGATCCCTTGGTTCATATTTCCTTTCATTTCTCTAATCTTTGTCTCGCAAAGCTTTCATATTGCTTGATTTTTTAAGAGTTTATATCAACTAGGGTTTACAAAGGTTGTTTGGCTTTGAGACTTTTTGTCTTCATTGAAACATCTCATTTTTATTGATGATTAGGTCTCTCTCATTTACCACAACCCAGCCTTGAATGTCAATTCTTTCTTCTCATTGTTTGAGGATTTTCATGAGTTTGTGTCTTCTTTCTCCTTTGCATCTTTGAGTCTTTGATTGAACAAGTCATCTCACACTTTGTTTCTTTTAGTTCTCAACATTTTTCAGTGTGTTTTATGTGCTTTCTTTTTTTCCTCACATTTCTTTTTGTCGAACATAGATATCTTTCATTCCATTTGAAATTTAAGAAGTGAAAAAGTTTGCATATCTCCTTGCATACATAATAGAAAAAAATAAATGTTTTGAATTGTTTAGGAAATTTGTTTTGGTGCACCTTTGGAAAAAGAGCTAGTTTTGCATGTGTATTTCATTTTTTGGAAACATTGTTTGTTATTTTGGTATTATCTTGGTCCCATAAATTGAAAGTTGCATTGTTTTGAGTGCTTTCTTATGTTAAGAAGAATATAACTCTTCTCCTTCTCATACATAGAATTCATTTAAAATAATGAATCACATCTCATTCTTTTGCATTCTATTGGAGTCGAGTCTCTCTCACATAACCACTTTCATATCCGTGAACCTACTAAGTAAAATCCATTAGAATCAACCACATGATAATAAAATTATTTAGAACATTATTTTATTTTTAGAATACCAACAGTAGCACATTATTAGGGTCTTTGTACTAGGAAAATTGAGTAAATCATCCAAGACTACTAAACAAACTGTAGAGTACTAAAGAGTGAAAAAATATGACTTTCATATAAGCATTTCTAGGAACCCTCTCCCACATAGGGGATAAAAACAAGGTCACGTGTGGAAGAGAAGAACAGATTACCCCTCCAAAGCTTGACGAATCGTAGCAGCCAAATTGTGTATTTGGTTTTTTTTCCTGAAGTGTCATTGACTCACTTGGTCTTGGTACTTCATGAACTCTGAATCTATTTGGGGTCCTATGGAGTCTATTGGTCCACTTGTCCTCAGTCCTCTGGAAGAATTTTTGACTTTGATATTCTTCCCATACATTTTTTCCTGACTGTTGACTGTACCTACCTAGAGGCTGGTTGTGATTTGGTAACCTTAGTGTCCTTTCCTAGGTATCTATAGAGGTGACTTTGGGTGGATTCCAACAGTACCTAGGGAATATGTTGTATCACACTCTCAATACCCTTAGAATAAAAGGTTACTTGCAGTGATAATGGATGCTACATGGAGGTTGGGGTAACTTCTTCTCATTTCTTTGCTAGTGGATTTATATCCCATCTTTGAAAGATCCTTAAATATGTTGTTTCTTGGCTGATTGATTTTAGTTTTCTTAGGAGTGTGTTTCTTTAATTTTCATAGTTGGCCTTAGGATCGAATATTTCACAGTATACAAGGTATGAAACCTAACTATCAGGAACCTCAAACCAATGTTTCTTAAGAAGGAATGATCCAAGATCAAACTTTTGATACTGGGAGTGTAGCTCCTCGAAGTGACCAACACGTTGAATAACTAGTCACATCCTTCAGAGAAATCCTTTCATATTACAAGAATCCTCTTTTTACTCGTCCACTCAACCAAACACTCACTGATCCACCATCCATGATATTTATTGATGTCTGTTATTCTTACAATTTATCGCTTGATTCAACCACTACACAATATTTTGGCATGAAACCACCATCGTTTGGTTTTCTTGAAGTACTTGGGCATTTCTCTTTTTCTACAACTCCTGTAGTTGATATTGTTGGTACTTCATATTTACTAGAAACATCGATGACCTAGATAACCCTTAATAAACCACTTTCATATACATATCCCTTCGCACATGGGTCAGGTATTATTCATGTTTCACTATTTACACATATGCACACACCAAGTTCTTTACTCGTTCGTTCCATCGTTTATATGGTCGAAAGTTAGGTCATTCACTCAACCACAGTTACAGAAGCTACTCAGCCTCCATATCAACCATCATAAATGAGTACACCCTACATTGGATTTCAATCTTCAATGGGAGGCCAACCTTTAGCTGGGGGGAACCTTCAGCTGGAGAGAAATTTTTCAATGGGGGGAAACCTACATGGTTACAACATAAACAAGCATGGATTCACACCACTCCTGCAAGTCCTTCTATCCCTACTACCACTAGCTTGTATCCTAGACAGCCATTTCTAGGAGTTGCTAACCCTTTCTGGGGTCAACCTAATCTGATAGGAATTCTTCAGTAAGAAACTTTTCCCTATCAATTCATAAACCCCATGATTATGATGCAAAATTACCTTCAACTATAGTACATGCGGGAACCATCAGATCAATCACAATGTGTGGGAGGTCCATCCACTACTACATGTTTATGGAAAAAATGACGATGTACTCCGATAATATGGATAAAATCGGTCGTACAATCGTATTTTAATTGTTTGTTTTGTATTTTTTTCAAAACATTATGACATTCATCGACATCGTATTTATCATCAGCTATCCAATGGTTATAGGTAGCTAATTGTCGGATATCCGACGGTGTATAGGGTCAATTATTTTTCTTACCAACTATTGACAAAGTCAATATTTTTGTCCACTAAGCAACATCTCTCTAGTAAATATTTTTCGAAAGTCTGACGAAAAAGTGATATATAATTTAAAAATTTTGAAATATTAAAGATATTTGATATTGTTCCTATACTAGCGACGGTTTCCATAGTTTGTAAGTGATATTTTTAGGTCGGGATACCATTTTTTTTATTTTGTTAATTGCATTAGAAATAGTTAAACTACAGAGGTTGATTCTTTAAGATAATGATCATCATTGAAATTTTGGTAAGGAAAAATGTCATATAACATTCCTCCAAGAGGAGAAGGCTAAGACTTGAGATATGCATTGGTTGAGGCTTTGGGTGATCGAAAATGTTATTTCCCTTTTAAAAAATGCAAGGGCTATAATAGATAGAGACTTTTAATAAAAACAACTAAAAAACATTGTAGTGAGTATGGAAACCTTGAAGGTGGGTAGGAATATCGTCCCTTGGTAAGTTATTCATTATATGTATTTATATTGCATATTTTTTTGCAAACTTTTATATATTAAATGTAGAAGAAAAATAATGTATTATTTTTTCTTTATGGATATATTCTATGTAAACATGAACAAATAGAAAGTAGGTTAAGTAGAGAAGAAKTATACATAAGATGTATATTTTAATTAGGKTTTAGGGTATGGTTTAGTGCTTAATGGGTTTAAGTTTGAGGGGTACAGGGTGTAAGGGTTATACATATCCAATTCATGGACATRGTAAGAGGAGGAACTATAAATGTCTTAAGGCATAAATACACTTTTAGGACTCTCAAACAATGCACAGGGTCTAAAACTACCACATAGATCCTATAAATGAAATATTTGTTTTATGTGTTCTCATGATAATGGAACTATTACAAGGTTGTAATTAGTGGAAATTATTCTTTAATTTGGCCCTGAGCATAGTGACCTATGAATGGGGCCAATGTTGAAATTTTTCATTTTGTGCTTGTATGCACTGCAATTTGACATGGTTATAGTAGATGCATATGTTGATGGTATGGGAGGGTTTCGAGACTCAAATATGTTAGGATATTTAGACACTTAGGAGTTAGTTAAGATATACTTGGTCTAATGTGTCGTTAGGTAAAAGTATGTTTCTTAGTGTGTTTCTTTATTATGCATTAGTATGCATTTGTAGTTAGGAAATCCGATAGTCACTCGATGTGTTCTCGACATAGAGTGATCTGACGGTTCATACTCTCCTCATTCTTAACGACCATTGATCTGTGGATTAACACCTGATTGGTCCATGATGTCTATTTAAAGAGAATGGAGGGTCATTTGTCGATGATCGATTGTGAGAAAATCTCTTGTAAAATATCTCTGTAATCTTTTTCTTTTTCATTAATAAACTTCTCCAAGTGGTTGCATTGGTTGGGGCCGTGATGTTTCCCCGTAGGGGTTTTACCACGTGAAAACATCAGTGTATTGATCCTTGATCTAGTTATGTGAGTGGTTACGGAAGGTGTTCATCCTCTGTTGGAATACCTGTGTTGTCGAATATGGTATCGGAGCTTGTTTGAAGATCCGCTCCTGTTGTAGATCGAGATCGTGAAGCCGAGTTGCATCATCTCCATTTTCTATCATTTCTGTACATTTTTGGGCTAAGAGGTCTATTCCATTGCGTTTGGGGCACTTGTTTCATTCAAGAACACCTTTCATTTCACTCGACAAGGTTTTGTTTTGCCCACGATACGACCATTACAGTCAGATCCGGAGGTATAAAGTTTGAATACACATTTTTTTTTTTTAATTTACAAAGTAGTGTTTTGGTTTTATTTCGATTTTATATTATTTATTTTTGGGTTTCTACTCTTTTAGATCTGCATATGCTCTTTGTCCCGCACCCTGTGTGATTTCGGAAAATTAGAAATATATAGGAAAAGGTGCATCTTCCGGGTAAGCTAACTGAGATCTAAACCTTGTTGTCATCGAGAAGTAAAATTATTTTCTTGTGTGAAAAGAGATTTTTTTTAGCATGCTCTCCAAGGTCGTCAACAACAACAACAACAACACCCCCAATCCTCCTTCTGAACATTACAATATGTTTTGCTAGACCATTTGGTTAAAATTTTCCTTATTAAGTAAGAGGTCTTGAGTTCAAGTCTCTCTTTTGTTACTTTCTTTTGAAAAGTTCATGCTAACATTGTAAAGTGTATTTCACTTCAAGTATAAAAGTGAATCACTATAAGTAACTTTAATATTTTATTTTAGGGTTATTTATTTTGCATGCAGTTTTTATGTTATAAAGTATCTTCATTGTAAAAGTGATCCCCACTTCTCTTTATAAAAGTGGGTCACTACATAAAGCAACTTACCCTATCACGTGGTCATTTGGTTATCGATTATGTCTTTTTTAAAAGGACATAACTCTCAGATATGAAGTTCATTTTCAGTGACGTTTTTTTTAAACCGCATAAATTTTCGAGATATTTCCATTCAGATCACTAGTTTAAGTTTTTAAATATGTATTATATGCATATTTAATATGGCTTCTACAAGTAATCTCTTACTTACCAACACCAACTACTTCCAATGGAAATCCCATATGGAGTATTTATTAAGAAGTAAAGGCTTGTATCAGATTACCTTGGGAAAGGAAACAACACTTACTAATGCTGCTAAGAAATCCAAATAGGATAATAGGAATGACAAAGCACGTGGATTAATCGGAATGTCCATCTCTCCTGATTTAAGGTTCCACCTTCAATCAATTGATAAACCCAAAGAAGCTTGGTAAAATATTGAATCTGTGTTTTGTAAACACAATATTATTCGAGCACAACAATTAGAAAATCAAGTACTAACTTTAAGTCCAAGTGATTTTTCTTTCATTGAAGACGATCTATCTAATTTTAAAACACTCAGAACATTATGTGAATAATGTAAGATAAAGATAGGCGAAGATCGTTGCATCTATATTATTCTTTCTAACATAGGTAGTGCATATTCTGTGTTTGTATCTACCTTTTATTCCATGCAAGAGGCTGTAGGGGTAGCTTATCAAAAACTCAGTCTTGAAAACTTTTGTGATGCTTTGATTAGAGAGCAAGATAAGCTAGTACAAATTGGAGTGATCAAGACTGCAGGTACCTCCAACAAATCCTTAGTTGTCCATCATAAATATAAACCCAAGAATCCCAAGAAGCAACATTATCGCCACAACAACAAGAAATATAAGGGTCCCAAACCCACTCAAACAAATTTTTCTCCTAATGGAGATGAAGGAGCAAAATAAAAAAATAAGAAGATTGACAGACATTGCAACTTTTGTGATAAAGATGGTCATGATGAGTCCAAATGTTTCAAGAAGATTGCATCTTTAGAAGCAATGATGAAGAAGCACAACATCAATATTGATTCTACTTCTTCTTCTCATGGACATGCACTTTCTGCTTCTGGTTTGTCCTTCAATACACCTTCTACTTCTACTTCTGATAAGTGGCTTATTGACTTTGGAGAATCTTATCATATGACTAAGGATAGAGACATATTTTCTACTCTAAATGAAAGCAACACCAAGAAAATATTTGTTGGTGATGATAGATCTCTTAGTGTTGAAGGATCTACAACAGTTCAAGTAGAAAATGGTCATTTCAATGTTGTATTATGTGTTCGAAGTCTTTCTTGTAACTTTCTATTAGTATATCAAATCACTCATTCGGGTGAAGGTAAAACCATAGAKTTTTCACCTCACCAAGTTGTAATCAAGGATCTAAAAKATCCTAAGCATGTTCTTGCAACTAGAATTGCTGATGATATTACTAGGTTGTACAAGTTTGACAACTTTGGGTCATCATCTTTTTCATCAATTTTTGTTTCTCATRGCGATGACTTGAGCAAACTTTGGCATGAGAGGTTTGGTCATCTAAACTATCACTCATTGAAGAAACTATGTAATCAATAGATGGTGATTGGTCTTCCTCTTATTTCATGCAGAGATGGTGTTTGTGCTAGTTTTGTTATCGACAAACACCCTCGAGACAGTTTTGAAAAACGTGCCTCTTGGCATGCCTCAGGTCCTTTGCAACTTGTTCACAGTGATTTGTGTGGTCCACCTTCTTCTCCTTCTTTTCTGGGTGCAAGTATTTCTTAAATTTCATTGATGACTTTTCCAAATGTACTTGGCTTTACTCCTTAAAACTTAAGAGTGAATTTTTTGACAAGTTTTTGGCCTACAAGGCCCTTGTAGAAAAGAAATATGGACATCAAATTCAAAGTTTAAGAACAGATAATGGAGGAAAATATGTGAAAATTAATTTTACAAGTTACTGCACTACACATGGAATCCAAATTCAACACACTGTTCCATATACACCACAACAAAATGGTGTTATTGAGAGAAAAAACCACACATTAAAAGAAACGGTTAATTGTATGATCCAATCTAAGGGATTAAGTCTAAATTATTGGGTGGAAGCCATCAAATGTGCAAATTACATAGTAAATTGCACTCCCACAAAGGCTCTTAAAAATATAACACTAGAATAAGCTTGGACTAAAATTAAACTAGATGTAATTCACTTTCATGTATTTGGCAGTATAGCATGGGCTCACATTCCTGATGAGAAAATGAAAGCATTGCAACCTAAAAGTGAGAAGTGTATATTTGTTAGTTATTATGAATATGTCAAAGGTTATAGACTTCTTCAAACACATTATAATGAAATTATTATTAGAAGAGATGTTAAATTTCATGAAAATCTCTTGGCCTGCGAGCCTGATTCGACATTTGTGCCTTCTTTGGCCTGGGAGCCTAATTCGGCAGTTGTGCCTTCTTCGGCCTGTGAGCCATATTTAATGTTTGTGCCTTCTTATGTTATGGTTTATTCTTCAAATGATGATAGTGAAGATGAAAATATACCTCCTCCTTCTCACCTTCCTCTAGATGAGTCCTTTGAACCTGAACCAACAACAACTCCACCACTTCCTAGATGGGTCTGTTCAAAATGAGAAGCAACTGGTGATATTGTCGGTGATCCTTCAGATCAACATCGAACATGTTCACAGCTACAGGGAGCCTCTTCTCTTTTTGCTCAAGTTTCAAAAAATCATGATCCAGAGACATTTGCAGAAGCTTTAGGTCATCCAGATTGGGATACAACAATGAATGAAGAGTATCGTTCTTTAATGGAAAATGATACTTGGGGTCTTGTACCTCTTCCAAAAGGAAGAAAAATTGTCAAATGTAAATGGGTCTACAGAACTAAGTATGCATCAGATGCAAGTGTTGAAAGACACAAGGCTCGATGAGTTGACAAAGGATTTTCCCAAGTTGAAGGAATTGACTATAATGAAACCTTTTTCCTTGAAGAAAAAATGAATTCCATACACCTTGTTCTTTCCCTTGCTGCCTCACATAAATGGGAGGTCCATCATATGGATGTTAAATCCGCCTTCTTACACGAAGATTTGCAAGAAGAAATCTACATGGAACAACCTCCTGACTATGTCCAGAATGACTCTAGCTTTGTTTGTCACCTTAAGAAATCTATTTATGGTCTTAATCAAGATACCCGAGCTTGGTATGCCAAAATGGACAACTTTCTTATTTTCACTGGATTCTATAGATGCCATTCTGATCCTAATGTCTATACCAATAAAGTAGGAATCCATCTCATAATCCTTGTCCTTTATGTTGATGACCTTATCCTTACTGGCAGTGACTCACACTAGTACATATTGTAAAAATTATGGCATTCTATTTGCAACATTATGGACAAAATTAGCCATATTGTCGAAAAATAGAGGAAATTTTAAATTTTTTTTTCCATATTGCCCAATAACGTCGTTATTGCCACATTAACGTATCTCTTGCCACATTTTCATCTCTCTTTCCATGTTTTCATCTCTCTTGCCACGTTGTTGTCTCTCTTTCCATGTCTTCCACATAGTCATCTCTCTTGCCACGTTTGTGAAGATAGTGGTCGTAGTTGCGATGTTGTGAAAACTAGGTTTTCCCCCTCCAATGGTCACCTAGTATTTTGACCAAGTCAACTTTGATTTGGTCAATGATCGTTGGAATTGTGATGTTATAAAATCTATAAATATATTGCATTTTACGGATGTTGTGACAAGTTTGTTATAATAATGACACTTCAAAAAGGGTTTGCGAGTCTTCTCGACTAGAGTACAACTATTAAAATACATTGTACTAGGGCTCTTCTCATTTCGTTTTAATTTTTTTATCAGTCGAATTTTAAAGGAAACAATTATTAAAAGACATTGTACTAGGGCTAGAGTACATGATAGGCAATGATGACCTGTGAATGGGGCCAATCTTGAAATGTTTTCAAAATGTTTCTGTATGACATCATACATCCTTGAGTCTTGAAACCCTCCCATACCATCAAGGCATGTGTCTAGTCTAACCATGTTAAATTTCGATTCATGCAGACACATATTGAAGAAATTTCAACGTTGGCCCCATTCATTGCTCACTATGTGGGGTCGGTGCATGACATTTTTGGTGGTTGAATTGGAAGTTCTATGACATTTCAAGAGGGTTCCAACAAATATTCTACAGATGGAAACAACGACATTTGACAATGAGACGCCCATTATGAACATTTTTGCAAACATGGAAGATCTCAAAAATTATGTGGTCAGGACATCATACATCCTTGAGTCTTGAAACCCTCCCATACCGTCAAGGCATGTGTCTAGTCTAACCATGCCAAATTTCGATGCATATAGGTGCATATTGAAGAAATTTCAACGTTGGCCCCATTCACTAGTGCTCACTATGAAGGGTCGGTGCATAACATTTGTGGTGGTTGAATTGAAAGTTCCATGACATTTCAAGAGAGTTCCAATAAAGATTCTATGGATGGAAACAATGAAATTTGACAAATATGAGACAACCCATTATGAACATTATTGCAAACATGGACGATCTCAAAGATTATGTCACCAGGACATCAAACATCCTTGAGTCTTGAAACCATCCCATACTGTCAAGACATGTGTCTAGTCTAACCATGTCAAATTTCGATGCATATAGGCACATATTGAAGAAATTTCAATGTTGGCCCCATTCACTAGTGCTCACTATGCGGGATCAGTGCATGACATTTGTGGTGGTTGAATTGGAAGTTCCATGACATTTCAAGAGAGTTCCAACAAATATTCTATGGATGGAAATTAACAATGAAATTTGACAAGGGGTGACAAATATGAGATGCCCCCATTATGAATGTTGTTGCAAACATGGACGATCTCCACCATGTGGCGAGTTGTCGGAAATATTCCTTGAGTCGAAGTGAAGGACTAACAAATTGTTGGGCTTCTATCTAAATTAAAAAAAAATTAAAAGGCCCCATTAGAATCTTGATAATTATAATGAGCTACAAAATCAACCTTTTTCAAATAGTCCCATACCTTGGCTTGCTTTGGGGAAAACTTAAGATTCATTCACTATAGTATGAGACATTCATTTACAAAGAGTAAATGTCAAAAATTAGAAGCAGACATAAAAATCTCAATTTAAACAAAAGCGTTAATTTTATCAAATGTTTACTTTGTTTGAATTATGATTATGTGTTCATTCTTTTTCATTAGCAATTTGAGATTGTTTTGAATGATGTGTTCAATACTCCATCAAATAATATTTTGGTTGGTTCCTCATTTTCATAAAATCATTTGGTGATATTAATTAATTAAATTCTTTTCATTTTGCATCTCATAATAATAATAAAAAATAAAAATAATTATCTATCATTTGTTTGATTTTGTAAAAAACTAAAATTAATATTTTCTCTTCTCCTAACTTGAAGATTCTAGAGTTTTAAGATATTTATAAAACAATGTTTGTTTAGAACTTATAGTTAGTTTAAATTCATTTTTTATTTTGTTCTGAATTTTGTTTTAATCTCAATTTTTAGGTTATTAATTTAGGTTTCTTTTTGTTTCCACGGGTTTTTATTCTCAAATATTTGATATGGATGTGATCATGGTTTGATTTTATTATCCAAATCCGTTCAATATGATTGATCCAAAATAATATTGCTTTGTTGCAAATAATTTATGAGCACCAATAGATACAATTTGGAAAGGCATCAAGATCAAAGAGACGATTTTAGGTTGATAAGCGTATGAAATTTGAAGAAGCGGTTGAAAACCCAAAAACCAAATGGACCCATTTTTAGAGATTTGACCAAACAAATGCATGCTTTGAGAGATATTTGGGTCTCTATATGAGGAAAATTTCAGGTGGCAAAAAATTAATAGTGACACCCAAACTATTCATTCATTTTATAAATATATAGGAAAGATGTGTGAGCCAAAGAGGAGGCAAGAATTGGAGAGGAGTATTTTTATCCTTTCTCTTTTTGTATATTATTTATTTTGTAAACTTTTATTTCTTTTCAAATGGAGTAATGGATGGTGGAATCACGGGATAGATGAGAGTATTTTTTGAAGAAGAATATGGAATTCGAGGTTGTAGCAATGGATTTTTGTCCTCTGACTAAAATGGTTTTATTTTCATTATAATATCTTCATATTCTTTGAATAGGTGATTATGCATTGATTTAAATTATCTTTAGTCTATTTGATCAATACATGGTTAGTGTGTCATTTATATATTTCCAATCTTTAAGAGTCTATTATCCAAACAAAATCTTCCAGGACTACATAATGGACAGTGATTCCAAAACTTAATAGAACGACTTATATGCATTTTGGCTTTAGCCTTTTTGTTTATAATGTTGTTATTTATGTTTGTTAATCCTAATACATGTCTTGCAGTTTTGATATCTTTAAATTAAATGTGTCTGTGATGTAGGAGGTTTATATTATAAATACCATCTATCATTTGCTTCTCAAAATACAAATGTTGTGATCATATCTTTGATTTAAATAATGGGAGTTATCTTTGAGTTTTAAATTGAATGATAAAATGCATAGATTGCTTTGAGATTTATCTTGTTGTAATCATGCATAGTATGAGATCCTGAAGTTTATGTTTGTCTGTTTCCTTTTCTTTCTAGAAGAACTAAAACCTAAAAGTGCCAATACATGTTCTGAATTATTTAGAACAATCATGTATAGTTCATTGCATATTTCTCTCTTGGACATGGCGGAGTTGGATTGTCCTCAACTATCTGAATGCTTGGATACACACCTCTTTGACTCCTTGACATGATAGCTTCTTTGTATTTTATGTCATTTACATATCATTGAAACTAGAATGTATGGTTCATCTTTGACTATCCACATGTTTATGTTTTATTGAAGTTTTTGCAAAAAATTTTAAATTTATAAAGGAAAAGCAATAAATATTTTTATGTTCTTTCTTTATGCACTTTGAAGCAATCATTTTTCATAATAGATTTTTTGTAGTTTGATTAAAACTTTGCGACTTGTAAATCATGTAAATAAACTAGACTTGTATATCTTCTTCTTAAATACAAATACAACAGTTACATTATAGCATATGTACATATATATATGGTGTTTGAAGAGTAGGTAGTTAGTTATTTCTCTCTTTTATTAGTTTCTTTTACCCAAGTTCTTAGATTGGCTAATGGAGCCATTAAACCCGGTTGACAGGATTACGCAGATAGCTTAGGTTATTTAGACAACCCGGACCGAACTCCCTCTTCTAGTTGACGGATGGTCAATTTAGCAGATCAACAAATGCACTAGAAGGCAGGATAGACTGACAAGATGGCCTTAGAGGAGTCCTTATTTCAAATTCAATTAATTTCCATGGCTCCCCAAATCAACGTGTTGGAACATGCTCCCACTTCTCATTACGGATGTTCTAGCGAGGTGATCCTCACTTTTCAAAATCACCTGCTGATGGTAGGGGGATGTGTATAAAGACCACCTTAACAAGTTTGGTTGCAAATGCATCAAACATGACATTTTCTATTTAAATTTTTATCACCCAGTTGTTCACTTTTACTTTTAGGGGCCAGATTAAAAATTGGTTTGAGAGGCTTTTCCGATATATCACATTTTGTGGTTTTCAATTTGTAGATGAATTTTAGATGCTTTTGAAATCTATGACTACAATCAATTATGTGAAGAATTTGGACTTTGCTAATAAATGGTGATTCATCTTCAAAAGGATTTTGACAAGAATCCATCATGTTCTTTATAAATTGTCTTGATGAGATTCATTTTGTAGTAAATATCCTCACTATGATGCTTGCATCGATCATATTCAATCCTTAGTGATGAAGCAATTACAAATACTATCCTCAATTGCAAGAGAATTGTGTTCACAGGATGAGGATCCATGAAAATGTTGAACAAGCTAGGGAGGTAGAATATATTGAAATGTTCTTACTGACAATAAAATTGTTTTTTTATTGAAAATGTTCTTACTAACAATCAAATTGGTTTTTCCTCTGAATCATTGTATTTTCAGTCCTCGACCATCGTGGAAGAAGATTCGATGTTGGGTCAAGGTGAATGTCCTCGTTCTCCTAACTCTTTCTCTAATCAGTATTTAAATTCGGTTATTGAAGAAGACTTGGGTGATGAAAATGATCTTAAGCACTCTAACATTCCAATGAAACTGATTAGAGATGTAGATATGCAATTGGAAGAAGAAACCTTAAACCCTCATCTACAAATCGTACCTTATCAACATGAAAGAGAAAATGTTTTCCATGAAAGTTTTGAATTATCTATGGTACAGGAGGAAAATTTAGATGATCCTATTATGTTGAAGAATTTATCACCAAAACAGAGTGGAAGTTTTAAGGAAAATGAAGAGGAATGTCTTGAGAATACCATTGTTAAATATCATAGCTCAATATATTCTTTTCATGTGCTTATTTTTTATTCCTTTTACTCTTTATATCCCGATCTCTTCTTAGATTCTGGTGGATTTGATACTTTACCCAGGGTATCTTACTCTTTGCCACCACAATCCAATCTTTTCGATATGCCAAAATTTGGTGAAACTAATTCCAAACATAACACTTATCAAGTCGGATTTGATGCTCTTTCACTTTCATCACTCGAATGGAAAAATAACATGTTGCAATATGATTTTACACGATTTATTTTTGAAAAAGACAATGCACTCATCCTTATGGAGATCGAATATTATACATTGCATATTCGTTCTTTTATTAGTTCGAATTTTAATGTTTATGCTTCACATTTTGAAATGATCAATCTCATCAAAGGAAGCATTCAAACCAATAATTTAACTGATGTCATGAATCCTCTTATGATGTGTTTCCCATTGATATATCCATTTCATCAAAGTCATAGTTTGCATTCTAATTTTCATGACATGATCTTAGAATGGCTTGAAGATTCGTATCTAAAAAATCTTCATAATAAAGATCAAGTTGTGCTTGATTTGTTTCTACCTAAATATCTAGGAAGTAAGCATTACATGATTTTTTTAGATCCTCTGTATCAAGAAATTGATGAACACTAGGAGGATTGTCAGGAGGATGGGGCATTTTAGCTTTGGTCGATGGTTATGTCAGGTCCCCATAATATTGACAAGATTTCCAAACTCACTTATGTTCTTCCATGCCATTATGACCCATATCACGACCAGATTGTAGAATGGTTGGAGGATTCATACATCAAGAAGTTTCAAAAGAATGGTAAGGCCGTGCTTGTTTTGTTTTTAAAAGAATATATAGGAGGTAAGCATGACATATTTATTTTGTATCTGCATATACTAGATTATTTTATTCTGATTTTTGACTTTATATGCCTTGTAGGATTGAAGATACTCTTGTGGCTACATTGGAAATATGATTTTACTTAGCGTTTTGATCTATTTAGTAGTTAGAGTAGGTTTTCTTTTAGTTTTCTTTCTCAATAATTATTTTTGTAATAATTTAGTTATGAACACAAGTGGGTACACCAAGAGAACCATAATATGAATGTTGTCAGAGAAGTCCACTTTAAATCTTTTTCTCTCTACTTTTCGTTGAATATTTATTTTCAAAAACGCGGTATCATCATGAAAATTTTAAATGGAAAGTAAAGAGATAAGTAAATTTAAACTATCAATTCAACCCTGACCCGAGGTGCCACTAGTAGGACTGCACTCATCTTAATAAGGGTTTTTCTATTTTCTTTTAGTCTCTTTTTTATTTTTAATAATTATGCTTGGTCAAAGTAACATCTTATGCATCACTATCTTGAGAAAAGAACTTGCTCGCACATGATATTTTATATGATTTAGTTCTTCCTTTATTTTACAGTGAGATGATAGTGGATACAAAAACTCAAGTTTATTTTTGGCCAAAATCGTTTCCTGAAAATTTTTCTTTTGCTATTTTGATTTTGTGTACTTCTTATTTTGAATCCCATTAATAAAATTTGATTTGGTTTGTTGTGTGTTTTTGTTTTCTTGGATTATTTTGAATGAGTTTTCTTCTTATCTTTCTTTTTGAATCAATATATTTCTGATCAAAAAGGTATTGTCGAAGGAAGTATTTATTTTAAGACTTGTGTTTTTCAAGAAATTTGAAATAGTTCAAAGAGGTCTTGATATTAATATATAGCTCAGACAATTGATTTCTAAGTCAATTGTCACTTTCATTTTGTCCTCAAATTGTCTTTGCCAGAGTATTACACTAGAGATATGGTTTAAATCTTTGATAATTACGATGATCTTTAAACTTTTTACGCCGTCCATATTCTTAAGGAATCACTTTTAAGTGCTTCTCCATTCTCTAGATGATTTCTTAACGGAAATCTAAAATCTCTAAACCATGATAAAACTTCCAATTTTAAAAGCAAATAAATAACATGGTCAATTATTCACCTATATTGCAATTAACCTCCAGTATCACCCCGCTCTCTTTGTCATCAAGAAATCTATAATTGTATTATTATTTAAAAGTGGCATAAGAGGGTTGGAAGCACTTAAGTGTGGGAAGTGTGTGTAAACCTGTCGGGGTACTGAACAGGCTCGCTGGCAGTGGGTAAATGCACACATGATACCAAGACAACTTCGTCAGGGTACTGAATAGGCATGCTGGAAACGAAGCAATTTCGGCTCGAGAGGTAGCAAGTATATGTTTTTAAATTAGATTTTATGGAAGTATACATCATGTGGATACAACTATTGGATGGGATTAAATCATTTGAGTGGGTTAAATGAAATCCTTGTCGAGGCTATAGACGCCTGCTGGCAGCAGTGGCTCTGTCAACTGTATTGAAGTTCTTTTATAAACATCGTGACTCCTTGATTAATACATTATTTCAAGTTATAATCCTCTGCAAAGAAAATTCTATTGTCTGGTTATAGCATTGAGCTTATCCTAATACTATATGGTCTCAGAGTGAATTTATTTCAGGGAGCTTAAATCATTTTTCAAGTCTTATTATTTTCTTCCTAAGATGAAATCTTACCAGATCAGAGATAACTGCTTCACCCAGTAATCCGCCATTTGTTGGGCCCCAACAAATCCCCCTAATTTTTTACAAAATTTAAAGGGCCCCCGTTAGAATCTTGATAATTATAATGAGCTACAGAATCAACCTTTTCAAATAGTTCCATACCTTGGCTTGCTTTGAGACAAAATTAAGACATTAACTATAGTATGAGACATTCATTACAAGAGTATATGTCAAAAGTTAGAAACGAGCATAAAAATCTCAATTTAAACAAAAACGTTATTTTTTTATCAAATGTTTACTTTCGTTTAAATTATGATTATCTGTTCATTATTTTGCTCATTAGCAAGTTTGACTATTTTGAATAATGTGTTCAATACTTCATCAAATAATATCTTGGTTGGTTTCTCATTTTCATAAAATCATTTGGTGATATTAATTAATTAAATTCTTTTTTCATTTTGCATCTCATAATAATAATAAAAAATAAAAAAAGAATTATCTATCATTTGTTTGATTTTGTAAAAAACACAAAATTAATATTTTTCTCTTCTCCATTAACTTGAAGCTTCTAGAGTTTTAGGATCATTATAAACAATGTTTTTTTAGAACTTATAGTTAGTTTAAATTCATTTTTTTGTTTTATTGTTCTAGATTTTGTTTTATTCTCAATTTTTAGGTTATTAATTTAGTTTTCTTTTTGTTTCACGGGTTTCTATTATCAAATATTTGATACGGATCTGATCATGGATTGATTTTATTATCCAAATACGTTCAATATGATTGATCCAAAAATAATATCGGATTGCTACAAATAATTTTATGAGAAACAATAGATAAAATTTGAAATGGCATCAAGATCAAACAGGCGATTTTGTAGGACTCATTGTAGCCAAACCGTGAGGAATTTAAAGAAATGATTGAAAAATCAGAACCCAAATGGACTCATTTACCTTCCTCCTAGATCGTTTCCCAAACAAATGCACAATTTGAGATATATTTGGGTCTCTTTACAAGACAAATTTCAGGTGGTGGAAATTATTAGTGATGCCCACACTGTTCATTCATTTTATAAATATATGAGAAAGATCAGAGCCATAGGAGGCAAGAATTGGAGAGGAGGATTTTTATCCTTTCTCTTTTGTATATCATTTCTTTTGTAAAATTTTTATTTCTTTTCAAATGGAGTAACGGATGGTTGGAATCTTTGGGAGAATGGATGAGTATTTTTAAAGAAGAATATGGAATTCCAGGTTTCTTAATGGATTTTGTCCTATGAGTAAAATGGTTTTATTTTCATTATAATATATTCATATTATTTGAATAATTGATTATGTATTGATTTAAATTAGCTTTAGTCTATTTTATCAATACATGGTTAATTATTATCATTTATATATTTCCAATCTTTAAAGTCTTATCCAAAAAAATTCTTCTAGACTACATAATGGACAAGTGATTCCAAAACTTAATAGAATGACATATATGCATTTTGGCTTTAGCCTTTTGTTTATAATGTTGTTATTTATGTTTTGTTAATCATGTTACATGTGGAGGTCGGGTATATTTATAATAAATGATTTGTGATGCGTAGGAGGTTTATATTATAAATACCATCTATCATTTGCTTCTTAAAATACAAAAGTTGTGATCATATCTTCGATTTAAATAATGGGATTTATCTTTGAGTTTTAAATTGAATGATAAAATGCATAGATTGATTCCAGATTTATCTTGATGTAATCATGTATAATTATGAGATCACAAGTTTATGTTTGTGTTTCATTTTCTGTCATTAAAACCTAAGCTGCCAATATATGTTCTGAATTTATTTAAAATAGTCATAAGGTTCATTGTAGATTTCTCTCTTGGACATGGCAGTTGGATGTCCTCCAACTATGTAGATGATTGGATACACCTCACTAACTCACTGACAGGATAGTTTCTTTGTATTTTTCTGTCATTTACATATCATTGAAACTAGAATTTATGGTTCATCTTTGACTATCCACATGTTCATGTTTCATTGAATTTTTTGCAAAATTCTTTAAATTTATAAAGAAAAAACAATAAATATTTTTATGTGTTTTATTTATCTACTTCCTAGAAACAATCATTTTTCACATCGATTTTCGTAAGTTTCGATTAAAACTTGTAGCTTGTAAATCATGTAAATAAATGAGACTTGTATATCTTCTACTTAAATACAACTACAACATTTACAATATAGCATATGTACATATATATATATATATAGTATTTAGTAATTAGTTAGTTATTTCTCTCTTTTATTCGTTTCTTTTAGGATTCTTAGATTGGCTAACGGAGTCATTAAACCCGTCAGAACGAGTTACACCAAATGGCTTGGGTTATTTAGACAACCCCGGACCGGACTCGCTCTTCTAGTTGATAGATGATCATTTTTTCCCGTCAACAAAACCTTATTCCCATACCGTCAAGGCATGTGTCTAGTCTAACCATGTTGAATTTTGACGCATACATGCATAGTTTGAAGAAATTTCAACGTTGGCCCCATTCACTGCTCACTATGCGGGGTCGTTGGAAGAAATTTCACTATGCTCATTCACCTTCAAGGCAGGCCCCATTTACTATGCTCACTATGATACATCCATTATATTGAACATTGATGCAAACATGGATCATCTCAAATATTATGCAGGGACATAGAACATCCTTAAGTATCGAAACCCTCCCATACCTTCAAGGAAACTATCTAGTTTAACCATGTCAAATTTCGATGCATACGGGTACATATTGAAAACATTTCAACATTGGCCCCATTCACTACTCAATGTGCGGGGTCGATGGAAAAAATTCCTAATGGGTGTATTTGAAGTTCCATGAAAAATTTCAAGATAGTTCTGACAATGATTCTATAGAATGGAATGACAAATTATGACAATGAGAAGTGCATCATGATGAACGTTGATGCAAATGTGGATGATATCAAATATTATGTGGGGACATCATACATACTTGAGTATTGAAACCCTCCCATACCGTCAAGCCATGTGTTTATTCTAGACATGTCAAATTTCGACACATACATGCACAGTTTGAAGAAATTTCAACGTTGTCCCCATTCACTGCTCACAATGCGGGGTCAATGCAAGATGACATTTGTGGTGGGTGAATGACAACAGTAATAATAGAGAGGTGCAATCCTCATATATGGTGGTCATTTAGGAATATATAAATGAAATTGGGACTTGTGTGATGGCCCAAATCCTAATGCATGACTTTTTTGAAGAATATAATGTAAATTTTATTGCTCAATTCCCTGGATTTTAGCCTTCGACCATGGAATAGGCCCTAAGAACCATCCATGGTAAATACCAATCCTTGAAATGAAAACCATATGTCACTCATGGGTTAAATATTATAGGGCCCTAGATATGGAACATTAACCTGATAAGTTAATGTAGTTGTTGCAAGTTTTAGAAATTTACATCACATTATGACAAAGTATATCAAAACAATTTATCATACTCTAGATTTAGTTTAGTTAGTTTTGGAAATGAGAGTACATTTTAGTCATTTATTGAGTTAGTTTTGGAAATGGGAGTACTTTTTCTAATTTTACTCATTTTACCCATCGATGCACTACCTCTACCAGTCGACGACGCAGTGGGAAATCCGGCAACCCCGCCAATTCCCCCTCGGGACACCCAAATATAATCATTTTTCTTCATTCAAACTCAGATGGTAGGAGAGATGGGTCCATTAATCCATGAAATACCTACTTCCTCTTGCCCATAGATATTCTCATATGGTACATCTCATCATCAGAGAAGGTCTTTGAATTTGGGGTCAAGGATTCTTCATGCCTAAGAGTAGATCTCACTCTCTACTACTCTAGCTTGGATGCTATAGCTCTTCCCACAAGTACAACTACAACTCTTCCCATAGGCATGTGGGCATATTTTCATCTACAAATCATGTGAATAAATGTTTATGTTGACGGGGCTCAAGCACATGTCGAAACTATTAATGTTGAAGCTTGGGATAAGGCTGGGGGGCATGCAAAAAATGCATCTATGGAGCTTGATTCTCAAGCATGTGTGGTGTCCACAAACGTTTACATGGAATATTTTTCCCAAGGTCCATTACAAAGGGTGGATTGAGTATCAATGTTGAGATGGGAGCACCCAATGAGGGGATTATTGATATTTTTCCAAAGGGATACCAAATAACATGCTTCATAATTGGGAATTATTCAATTTTGAGTGATGTCCAATACATCGACTGGCTCAATGGAGAGATTGATCCAATGTTTGAGATAATGGTCTCCACATGTTAAACAATTGTTCATTAGGTTGAGGATTGCAAGGGAGTCTATTTCTATTGATAATATTACTCGTGGTCAAATCTATTTTAATCATTTTTTTTTATGTTGGGTTGAAGTCATTGTATAATGAACACCATCATAAAACATAGAGGAAGTTCATTAAGAGGAATAAATATGACCGGACCCAATTTATCATTGATAATATCTTGATCCATGTACGAGGGTGTGAGAAAATGTGTATTCTTGCAGATATTCCAAGGAAATGTGAGATTGTTCAACCACAACATGTATTATGAACTTTTTCATTACAAATATTGGTAGAGTTTGTTAGAGGAATGGAGGTTGATTATGTTGGATTACTGAGAGTGGGGGTGAATCAGTAATAGAGAAATTTAATATTGTTTAACCATATAATCCAAGTGTTATATCAATGAATCATTATCATCCAATAACTGCAGAATAAATAAGCAATGAACAAATGAACAATCATACACATACACAATACACCAGTGTTTTATGTGGAAACCCAAATTGGGAGAAAACCAGTCAATTATTTTTCTTATATGTCTTGAAGAATTAAATTCATTGGAAGCACCAACTTCCTCCGTTTTCCAACTACAATTGGAAGGAGGCTCCAACCCCCTAGTTTCTCAAGCTACAACCTGAAGGAAGCTCCAACTCCCCAATTCTCTGATTACAGCCAGAATGAGGCTACAACCCCCTATGTTCTCCGACTACACTGGAAGGTGGATACAACCGCCTGTCCTTTCCCCATCCAACCACCTTGAAGTAGAAGTAGAATTATGGAACCACTGTCACACTATCACTGTGAGACATACCACTATAAACCTGTACCAATAAATCTAAACCATGCATCAACCATGCATGAACCTGTACCTCAACCTGTAATCAACCTATACCATAAACAAGTACATCAACCATGCACCAACCTATACCAAACAACCTGTAATCAATCTGTACCATAAACAAGTGCATCCAACCATGTACCAAGTATGTACCAATCATGTGTCAAATACTCATAAACTATGACTCATTAATATGTACCAACAACATCAACTATACACCTCATGTATGTGCCAACTCATCAACTACTTGTCTCAACCATGTACTCAACATGTACCTCAACCAAAATCCCCCATTAATTTCATCATCCAAATGTGATTTGTAGCTCGTTAATAGACTTGGTGTATATGATCACATTCCTGCAAACCTTCCTTAACTTTAACAATAAGAGACTAGCATTTTCATCAAACTTTTCTTTAATCTCATAGTTTTGGATTAGTCAACAACCCTAACTTGAAGTAATCATAACTTTGTACCTGTAATGTATAAAGATCTGAAAATGATACACAATGGTATTTAGTGTGTTTTATACAATTCGTCCAGGTTTCACTACTTTGAACCTCTCAGAAAAGGCTTTATAGCAAGCATGGAATACCTTGCTGAATTCTGGCTTATTCTAGGGAGCGACCTTGTAGAGCGTGCCCTACACGAAATTTTTGTTGAATTGATCTGAAAATGTTACACAGAATAATACAGAATGTATCCTAACCAACACATTTAGTTTCACTGAATTTGGATCTGTTATGAATAAGTTATGACGTGTTTACCCCAAACACCTTTTTTTGACCAGTTTCAGGACTAGCACCCTATTTTCCACGGAGTGTAACTCCAAAAATACAATGACCCAGAAGATGAATTTTTTTACCAAAGATACTTGGATATGTTTTCTCAATGGAATAGCAATTTCACGGTCTAAAAATGGTGAGATGACCTGTAAATAACATACCTTAGAAAGCACCATCAAAATAATTTATCCTTCCTTGCATTTCAGCTTTCTTTTCCTCACCTTCCCTCAGAAATTTGGCTTATATATCCTTGGTTACCTCAGACACCTATAGATATTAAATATGATCAAGTGTGATTAAAATGAGAGAGCCTAGCCTCTTATTTATACTCTCCAGTTAGCCTCCTTAAAAACATCTTCTAGGTCACTTTGCCCACTTTCCTTATTTTAGGGTTAACCCACTTTTAATTTCTCTATTAAATTTATTATTTAAATAATTTATTTTGTATTCACTTTGAATTATAGTACACTCATCACTTCACTTTATTATTTACCTTTTAAAATTCTTTAAACCACTTTGACTACTTTGACCTTTTGGGGCTTCTAGATGACATGTGAGGGTCCTCCAACTTTGTAAGGCCATAACTCTCAAACCGTGAGGAGTTATGCGACGTTCCACATACCACCAGAAATAGTATGACATGTTCTATCCATATGGAATAGTATTAGCTAAAAATATATCATAACTCATACCATTACACATCAAACAAACTTGGGTCCATTACACAAACCTGTGGTCTCCAACGTCTCATGGCCATAACTCTCTAACCGTGAGGAGTTATGTGACGTTCTACATACCACCATAAATGGCATGACAAGAAATATCCATATAGGATAGTTTCCATGACAAATTCAATGTCCTTCATCTCATTATTCCACAATTAATCATGGGTTCTCTTACTTTGCAAAGTGTCTTCCCGTGAGGGCTTTCACCATAAGGGGACGAATTTGGATTTCATCCATATTTACTTCTTATCAACCATGAAAAAACAATAATGAGTCATATTTACATCAAACAATCTTGGGTCCATTACCCAAACCTTTGTGCTATGGGGCTTTCTTTAAGGTTTGACATCAATGAAAACCAACCTTAATCAATAATATCCCCCTTTGGCATTGATGGCAACAATCTGATGCAATACTGAAATCATATCACTCATGCTCCCCCTGGAACCATGCCTCTATCCTTTGTATCTGATAAATCTCTCCCCCTTTGTCATCAATGGAAAAGGTATCTTTTCATCCGGGGCTACTCCCCCTAACTAAATTGTCCTCTTATGGTGCTTCCTCGCATTCATCTAAGACATATAAGATAATCATTAAAAAAGAATTCATTTTGGAGTAGAAATAAATCCAAGTCTTTGGCGAAGATATTCAAAGGCTTCCTGTGGAAAGTGTTTTGTAAAGATGTCTACCACTTGTTCTTTTGTGCCCACATACTCAACTTTGTTGTTCTTTTCTGCAACCTGTTTCCATAGAAAGTGATACTTGATTGGAATGTGCTTCATCTTGGAGTGCATCAATGGGTTTTTTCAGATACTGATGGTGATTGTATTATCACAATATATTGGAATGGGCTCATCATACTTAACTTGTATATCTGTCAAATTTTGTTTCATCCAAAGAACCTGTGTACAACATGTTGTTGCTGCAATATACTCTGCCTCGGTCGTAAATAGAGATACTGATGATTGTTTCTTCTTAGCCATGATACCAAACACTCACCTAAGTAGAACGTTTCTCCATTGGTGCTTCGTCAGTCATCAATAAAACCTACCCAATCTGCATCTGTGTAGGAAATAAGTGATAGATCGTTTTCTTTTGGATACCATAATCCGAACTCTTCTGTTCCTTTGAGATATATAAAGATCCTCTTTACTGATAATACATGTGATTCCTTTGGTGTTGCTTTAAATCATGCCACCTGTCCAATTGCATGAATTACATCTAGTCTGGATGCTGTCACATATAATAGGATACCAATCATTGACCTATATTGCCTCTGATCTGTAGACTTTGAATCATCATCTTTGCTCAACTACAACTGGTTTGCATGGGAGTGATAATTGGTTTGCAATCTTCCATTCTGAACCTCTTTAGCATTTATCTGATATACTTGGTTTGAGAAATAAAAATTCCTTAGTTTCTTTGACATATCTGAAGTCCCAGAAAGAAGGATAGTTCTCCAAGTAATGACATTTCAAATTCATTCTGCATGTCTTTTTCAAATTTTTGGCTTAACCTATCATCACCACTACCAAAAATAATATCATCAACATAAACTTCAATTAATAAAATATTACCTTGACTTACCTTGATATAGAGGTTGTTGTCTACACTTCATTTTCTGAACTCTGCCTATTGTCTGGAGTACCATGCTCTAGGAGCCTGTTTTAGACCATACAAGGTCTTCTTTAATTTACACACATAGTATGTGTTCTTTGAAAACTGAAATCCTTCTGGTTGTTCAATGTAGACTTCTTCTTCAAGTTCCCCATTCAGAAAAGATGATTTCACATCCATCTTATATACGTTAACATTTTTGGAGCATGCATAAGCTAAAAGAAAACAGATTGCTTCCATTCTGGAAACTGGGGCAAATGTCTCTTCAAAGTCGATTCCTTCAATCTGTGCATATCCTTTACATAAAAATCTAGCTTTGTTCCTTGTAACATGTCCATCCTCATTCAATTTATTCCTGAAAACCCATTTTGTGCCGATCACATTCTTATTCTTTGGTCTTGGAACCAATTCTCAAGTGTCATTTTTCTCTATTTGATCCAATTCTTCATCTATGGTCTTATTCCAAAACTCATCCTTGCTAGCTTCTTCAAAAAAGTTTGGTTCAATTGTAGATAAGATTTCTAGGTGTGTTTGTTCTGGTGAATGGAATTTTCTTCTAGTCTCAACTATTGCATCTTTGTTTCCAATAATCTGATCTGAAGGATGATTCTTCTGTACTCGTTTGCTAGGTGTTTTTGGAGACACTTATTGAACTTGCTCTTCTGTTTTTGTCGAATTATCTTCATCTTCCTCTTCTACTTCCTTTTCATCTTATGTTTTTTCTTTGGAAGGTTGTTCCATTGATTCATTTTCTTCTTCCTTTGATTATGTTCTGCATGTTTCATTAATTGTTACATTTATGCTTTCCACAATTTTGTTAAATCTCAGATTGTAACACTTGTATGCTTTCCTTCTACTTGAGTAACCAACAAGTACTCCTTTTTCCACACGAGAGTCAAACTTTTCCATTCTTCCATATTCTCTTTTGATGTAGCGTTTGCCTACAAAAGATCTGAAGTGATTCACATTTGTTGGTATTCCTTTCCATAGCTCATTGGGAGTTTTGTCAGTGTTGTTTCTAAGCATTACTCTGTTTTGAATGTGAACTGTTGTATGCATTGCTTATTTCCAAAAAATATCTATCAATTTGTAATCCATTAGCATTGTTTGAGCCATTTCCTGTGTAATTATCATCCATTACGATAATGTTCCTTTGTCTCTGAACCACTCTCCGAACAAATCTATGAATCCATGCTCTCGTCCACTATCATATATCTATCCAAAACTGCTAAGTGTTCTTATGAATCCATCTCTGCCCATACTATCCAAGACTCTACTTGTGCAACTGTCCATAATGCTAACCCATTTATCATTATACTGTCAAATTGTACGTCTGCTAACTGATTGCTCTGAATCTGTCTTCTCAAACTCTGCAAGTTGCTCTAAGGATGGTTCTTTGGTCTGTCACAACTATTGCATAGACTTCCCCTGTCTAATATTCATATTAATTGGGAGTCTCTAAGTCGTATGGCTCAAAACAATTCTTGCTCTGATGTGTATTCATCATCATCTTCATTAGTAGATTCATTATCTCTCTGAGCTCTAACTTCTTTCTTTATGTCTATGGATTCATCTTTCACTACAATGCCTAAAAGTGCAATCTCTTGAACCTGTTCCTTATTTACTTTCCCTTCCTTTATTTCAGTTATTTTCCAAACCTTTCTGTATCTGACATCTTTATTTTTCTCAGTAGAATTTTCTTCATCTTTTTTTGTTGCCAATCTTGCGATCTCTGGTACTTGGTCTTTGTTCACCTGTTATTTTTGTTTTCTTATCCATACTTTCTTATATTTGATATCAATATTCTATTTCATGGAAGTATCGATCATGCTTCTACAATCACTGGCTATGTGTCCATAGTTATGACATTTGTAACACTCAATGTTATGTGCGGACACATAGGCACTTCTTGCTTGAACATTTCTTTTATAATCCCTGCAATCTGTAACCTTATGTCCAAAGTTAGTACAATAAAAATAATGACCATAAAATAAATTTTCATACCTGGGAGTGAATGAT